>LVVV01432254.1:0-15024 GCA_001676325.1 Amphinemura sulcicollis
CCACCGATTCGCATTCTTATTCCGTCGACACACCGGAGCGATCGTGCACCCAGAGTCTTAACGCGGGTAGTCAATTTCTCTATGGAAACGTCTTCGCGTTCGTTGTCGCCACGGATTAGCCATCGATTTGCGCTGAGCGCCACCTTCCCCCAGTCAACCACCCTTGCCAATCGTTGCCGAGACGCCAGCGAACCAAGCAACCAGACACTAGTGCACCTATTTTGCTCCTGGACAGACGAGAAACGGTCCAGAGAATCATTGTCGTGGCCAAACGCCTGCCTAATTAGATGAGAAGCTGTTTGACACTCTGCAAACGACTCCAGGTTCTGCCATTCGAAGCACCGAAGCGATATCACATAGGAGAAACTCCGATTGCAGCGGCATTTCGATGTTATCCGAGCCGAAGAATGCCGAGGTATCTCGCTAAAAGTGGTCGTTTATCATCCCTACGTTCATTGTTTCTGTCTACCAACTAATGTCGAGCATAAATAAAACGCTGCCGCGGCGGCAAAACTGCGGGCACCGCTGGAAGCTGCATGGATGGCTTCTAGTTGAGTCTTCGCGATGGTGGTTGCAGCGCTGCATTCTTCTGCCACTGCCAACGAGTGTTTGCAAACAAAGTGACCAACAGACAGGTGCTTTGCTCGTCGGATACCTAGCCGTGTATTACCTTGTGAGCTTTGCGTGAATCCCGACATGTTGGTTAACCAATGCAACAATTACCGCGAGCCGCCGCGATGGGCGCACCTGTGCACAATGCAACTAGCTGACGCATCCTCTCCGCGGCCGTGCATTGTATAACTCGCTGTCCCCTTGCCATGATCGGCTGGCTTCGTTATGATACTTTATTTTAATTTATTGTAATCCTCGATGCCAGTGGAGCGCGGTGGATTTTCTTCTATAGGGGAAGCAACATTAGTAAGTTTGGAAATCACACACTTCGCGTTTTCAAACATCGCATTTGAAGTTATTTGGTCAATATTCAGGGAGCAAACTAGTGCCGCCAGGCGCCTGTGCACCGAAGGTGCATGTTAGTTACTCTTGAAAGCTCGAACTCTTTGCTTATATTTCAAAAATTTTAGAACTCAGTTCAAAACGTTCCCAAAATCAATAAAACCTCCGGGTGCCAAGTGTATGGTTTCAAAATTACTAATATGCTCCTCCGGTACAAAGGCGCCTGGCGGCTCTTCAGTTTGCACCACGAGTCATTTACACGAATTAACTTGAAATGCAATATTTATATGCGCTGACGCGCAAGGTGTGAGCTTTTAACACTTACTAATGGGCACCTTCGGTGCAAAGGCACCCTACGGGGCTGGTTTGCTAAGGAAGCAGAGCAGCTTCCCTTGCTTCTATAGACCGCACGCCACTGGTCGAAGAACAAAACACTCTCCTGTCGTTCGGGTTTCTGTGCAGTTTGCGTTTGTAATTGGCAAGACTGCTTCTTCACTCGTTCTTCATTGTTGGCAATTGCAAATTTGCAGTGGTTTACACTTCGCCGTCAAATGAATTACGCCGTGGTTTGCGAGGGCGTTTATCCACTCGATGATGCGCTGGTTTAAAATTAAAGTCTTCTGCAAAAAGTATAGGAATTATTTTCTGTACGATCCTTGCAATGGAGTAAATTTCATTTTCACTCCCTGACCATGCTAAGCAACAGACTTACTTTTAAAACATAAGGCGATTAAATGACAAATCAAAAGAGGTAATATCTGGTGATATTCTAACTCTTGAAAAATTCGTCAAGGTTGTATGATAGGATTTATTCCAAATGACTATATTTTGATACATCCGATTTCCAAAGGTCAAGTGAGTCACCGATCATCCGAAGAATGCACCAAACTCAGAATCCATCGTAGTTAAGCAACATCGTGCAGGGTCAGGTATTTACTGGGTGACCATTATATTTGCCCGTTTGGGAGAGAGTTTGGAGGAACTGAAGTCAGCTTCACTCGCCTTATTTATCAATATCTCGACAACATTGGATTAGTGAAGTCAGCTTGATGTTCGGTTGTACCGTCCTTCTGAAGAGGTTGCTCTCCTCCCTTCTACTTTAGGTTAGGTTCATCATCCATTCATTCACCGACGACATAGCACAATGTGCCACAAGATCAGATGTCAAAAGAGTGCATCGATGAGCTGCACAAAGCAATCAACTGTATAACCAAACAACACTGGTCAAGTGCACTATGGTCACCCATTTAATTCCTGATCCAGAGCAATTTTGCTTAACTTCAAGGACCTTTGCTTCCAATGCGACATCCGGTTTAGTAGGCTCGTACCTCAAGGCACCTACCTCAAGGCACCTACCTCAAGGCACCTACCTCATGGCACCTACCACCTATCTCATGGTACCTACCACCTATCTCATGGTACTTACCACCACTCGACGAGTGACCGCGTGAACGTCGACGCTCGTCTGCACAGGAGCACGCGTAAAACGCCTTCTACGGCTCATCGTTATCGCCGGCCGTTAAAACGTCGTGTAACCACGGTAACTAGCGACCGTTCGTTAACGAGTGCTCGTTTAGCTATCGGTCGCGATGGTAACGAAGTTGTAATCGTTCGTGGGCTGGGCGCCACTGGCGAGCGGCTGACGAGTTCGTTAGATCGTGTGGGCGTGCGCACCTTCAGCTGTTAAATTATTTAACGAGGACATTTTTTATTGTTGTTTAAAACTTCTGTCTTGTTTCGTATGTGTTTTTTTATTTCTGCTTCTTCGAGTTAATGGGAAACAATCAGAAGTCGCGAGGTGTGGCAGCTGGTTTCGTCTGATCTGGCTAGTTACAGATATACCCTCCATGTGTCTGTGACTGTTGTAACGATCTGGCATCGGGCGAGTGATCGGACGACTCTGATCGACTTGACAGCTCGATTGACCGCCATGGCAAATCTCGATTGGATTGCTTCAAGTGCATGCGTACGACGATGCGTGCGATGACGCAATCGAGAGAGACACAAACGTCTTATTATTTTTTCTACGCATTCTTGATGGCAACTCGTTTAGTGGCAGAGTGCAGCGACTTTAGCACCTTACCAAAAAAAGTGGATTGTATGCCAATGTTTATTTTTGTAGCTCTATGACCAAGCTGTACCTGTTTGTATTGTAAACTGTGCTGGAATGATTGAAATTCGGTCTTTTAAAGCCCTTCTTCAAACATTTCTTTCTAAATTTGCCAACACTACCCCACAAATGGTTATTGAGAAATATTTTTAGACTAAATTTTGAAAACTGTAGGTATAATTATTTTGACAAGAGAGCAATGGTGGACCAATTAGGTTCTTCGATTCTACATCTGGTAGGACAGGAGCTCAATTATTATTTTTTTTAGAGTACTCTTTGCACTGTGTGACCGGGAACTGGTTACATTAATTGGACTGTGCCCCTTTTTAGCGGATTCGAACCGCGGCCTTTTTGTTTTTCGGCGTTTTCTGCTTGCAGACCTCAGTGGCTGACTCAGTGAAAATGTGTGTTCTTTTACTTTTATTTCGATGAGCATTGTATTCCTACTCCCTCCCGCCCCAAAAACAAAACTGCAAACAGTTGACTCAGGATTGACAGCACGTTCAGCCCTCAAAAAATACCTTTCCCTCCTTGCGAGCACCTTTTTCCCCAAGTTACCAAGGTGCAAAAATGTCCTTCTAAGGTTGTACAAAACGTATTTAAAAACGCCCACCAAAACGCCTTTAAAAACTTCCTCCAAAAAATCCTCTCCCCACTGCTTGTGCCGGCAATCGCCGACGAAACTTGTGCATGGACACAATAAATAAATCAGCCGACATCGACGGCTCGGGTCAAACCGATTAAAAGCCGACGGTGTGTGCCAAGGGTCGAACCAGCGACCGCCCCGAATAACGCACGATAATGCCCAGACTCCATGGACATCGCGATTTCAATTGCAATTTAAAGATTACAGTTAGGTGCCAGATAAATTTATACGCCAACTTTTTGAAGATGCGCCTCTCTCTCGACAGCATCGGGCGGCGTGCGTACGTGATCGGCGTCGGGGCAAAAAGCTCGCGCATTCACGCCGTTCTCTTAATAGATCATTAATTTCCAAACAAGGCTGTCCAAAAGTTGGCTAGTGATAGATAGAAGAATTATGCGTTTCGCTATACCATATATACACACATGACTCGTTTCTTGCATAGCTACATTACCAAAGGTCATCGCACGATAGCTTTAAGTAAAAAAATAATTTATCTTTCACTTCTGATTTTTGGACGTGTAATTAGTTAATCGACGGGAGCTGAAATTTGTGTCGTCCACTAGCTTCGCATACAAGTGCGACTGCCCATTATGGACCATTAGCCGTTATTAAAATGTCTCTTTATAATTGGCCACGCGGAGACAGCGGCGCGAGCGCGAAAAACCACGCGAGAGGTCACCGTCAATAGAACTTGCGCCCGCGGAGAGTTTTATCGATTTTCATATAGCCGGTCAAATTTCACCAATCGATTTGTTTCTGTCTCCGATCTTATCTCTGGCGGTCCCGGTTTGCGAACGTACCCTCCGGCAATTGGATGCACTCGACGCAAGAAAAGATGCATACTTTTCAAGGCGCAAGTGAAATTATCCATCCCTAATTTGTTCACGTCAGTTAGGAGGCGGGCTGGTTTATCCTGCGACTACAAGACTCTTAGATGTACGTTCACTACGTGCTTGTCTATCGATGAGTTATTACCTGCTCCATGTCTTATGCTGGCCGACTACTAGATTTAACCCGCGCCGCGCCAGGGTCAGCTCGTGGCCGAGTCGGACAATGTGAACACACTCTCAGTACGCTATTGTTATTACGCGCGCGTTTATAGTGTATAGAAAATAAATCGCCGATCACGGCGCGTCAAAGTGGCCATCAAATTATTGACGAAGGCGTGAGATCCACCTCTCAACGCTCGTAAACGTTAATTCATTACATAGTCGTTGCTACCTCGCGCCGAGCTTGGCAAATATCAAAAATGTTTTCAAGCACCGAGGCATTAAAAAATTGTGCCTTGAAGTTTTTTGGGTCCGCCTTGACCCGATGGAAAAATTACACGTGTTTTTTTATTTCTTTGGATTCATTATTTAAATACGCGAGGGTCTTGCGAAATCCGGAACCGATGTACTGTATAGCTATATAATTTTAATTAGCCCGATTTAGTTAATTTAAACTGTTCATCACCTATTCATAACGTGTTTTCATCCGATCGCAATCACAAACAAAAAAAGGTAGAAATCTTTTGGCATGCATAGGTATACCTTGTGAAATAGTACGCGTAATAAACAGTGCGATTAGTATAGTGCGTATACCTAAAACACCTCGTGTCATACTTCCAATATTTCCTACGCATTTATAAGCCATCATCAATGATGCCGTCCACGTAAAGGCAGGTACACCATGCACGTGGCCTGAGCCCCAGTGAAGAGTACGCACGAAATCAATCTCGCCAGCAGATTGTGTACCATTGTTAATGTGCTATCAGTTTTCCGATTCGTTCCATCGCGGTTTGACGTAGACGTAGACACAGCCGGACCCGAATCGAATCGCTCCGCGCTCATCGCCGTCCAGAACCTAAGAGATGCAGCCATTAACATTACAAATGCGCGTTATAATCCACGCTCTAAACGAACAGAACTTAGAGGGGCGTTACGTGACGTTAAGTAAGATCTTGGGGGAACTTGATTGATATTTCTGTTGTATTTTTAACCGATAGGTTAAGTAGATCTACGGGTCCCCGATCATGCTGAGTCTTGTTACAGGAGGCTGCCATTTACATGAAAGGGGCTAATACGCTTTCAACTGCAGGTGACTCTTTCAAGGAAATCCGCGAACACGCCGTCTCCTAGCGCCTTGCTTAGAAGCATCCGTTTGGCGGCAATGAAACGCCATGTGCTTGCCAAACCAGGAACGGGATGAATTACAGCATGTCTTGCACGACCTTCTTGTCGATGCCCTGATCTCATTTCAATGATCATATCGCGACAAAATAATTCAAATTCCGAGCTCGCTTGTCAAACTTCTGTCCGTGCGATGCTGGTAGAGCCGCAAGCGAAATGAGCGCCGTGGGTCGCCGTTGTTTGACAGTAGGGGCACAAGAGTGCTGCGCCCCGGTTCGGGGCTGCCTCATAGGTATGCCCTACTCAAATACGAAAGGGCTGGCGGGCGGTGCACGAAGCTGTCGATGTAAATTGCACGGAGCGTGGCCAGCGACCTTGCTTCCAGGTGAATTATTTGGTCAGCGGACGGACACCGGTGTCACCGACGTCAGCCACCTTACTGTTGTAACGCTATCACTTGTGGCAAAGGGGTGGCGGAACGGGACGGGACGAGGGGCAAAACTAGTCGTCGGCGCGGAGAGGAGAATACCTTCTCCGTCCACGCGAACAGGTTCGCCGAGCACACAGCCTCCAACAGGTGCACTAAGCGACAATCGAACTAGGAGCTTACCCGGCGATCATCGCGACTCAATTCGCTGTCACTTCGCCCCTGACACTTGCGTCGTCGTGTGACTTCCCGTCGCCCCGGGTCACCCCTCTCCCTTCCTTCAGGGCCCCAAAAAACACTAGAGCGCCCCGTTTCACCGGGCGCTACATGGGCGATTGCACGTAGGCGCGCTTTGTGACGTTCGTGTTGATGGATTATTGGCAAAATCAGATGCAAATTATCAACTCAGCATGTACGAGTTGCTTGCTAATGCCTTTATAATGGCTTACAATTTTGCGTACAGCCAATTAGCTATTGCGAGGATCGCGATGCGTGCAACTCTCTCGACCGCTGGGACCACTTTTGGATGCGCTTAATTGATTGATTTCTAGATCCAAGATGTTTGACAGCTTCTTCGATGAGAGTGGCAGGAGTTTATCTGAGAACGGATTCGGTCACATAATAATTGAGAGACCGCTTCACACGCGCCTCGCGGTGTCCAAGTGAAAATTAGTCAGACCCACATAATGGAAACATCCACGGTACAAAACGTTAGCTGCATCTTAATTTTTGATAAATTGCGACAGCGCTTTGAACCACTGTGGCTTGTTTTTATCCCGCCGCTGTCGCGTATCGCAGAAATTCTATAGGAAGTTAACTTTTTAAAATAATTTGCATAATTTTGCACATGTGAATATGTAGAGGAGAAATGATTTTGTCATAACGTCTGACTGCGGTAATAAATATCTCAATCAAAACAAACGATTAAGTGTTAGCAGGGAGCTGGCTGCTTATTATGTGGCATCTGTTTTACACTTGCGTAAAAGCACTCGCTGTTACATGTACATGCAGCTTTCGGTGACAAGGACACTTTTTTTTCGCGTACCAAAAGCGCGACGAAGCCCATTTCGGGGCAAGTCTCACATTTGCCCGGCAACCCGGCGATTGTCGACCAATTTGTTTGCGCTGCCGCTTGGCCCATGCGCAGTAGAGGTCAACCATCTCGTTGCCCGCTAATAACCGGCTGCCTTTTTTTTTGCCCGCGCCGCAGCCCCAAAAAGTTTCACCTCTTTTTATAGCGCTAGATGTTCGCACGGATCGACGAGAAGCCAGATATAAACTGCAAGCATTATGATATACCGACATAAATAAATAATTAACTTGGTTGCATAAAACGGGTGATAAATAGGAGCTGCATCGAGTGCAGTTAAGTCGGAGTACCGGTCAAGATTAAGAAAGCCACTATCGAAAAAAAATGTTATCGAAACTTGCTCCTCATTTGCATATCTTGATTATTCTGTGTTAAAGGTGGGAAGAAAATGATTGCGTTCTATTGGTTTTCACCTCTAACTATATCGCTACCAAAAAAAGCCAACCCGCACCTGTTATTGTTTACAGCAATTATTGCGAATGCAAACAGCACCAATCAACCACAATTAAACACAATCTCACACCCCGCGGATATGCAGTGTATAATTCCAGTCTAATTGCATTGTCCCGCAGAGTTATCCACTTTAATTATCCACGTACACTGGTCATGCAACAAAACTCAGAGACAAGTCGAAATATTCGGCAAGTGCCAGACTCTGAAAATAAACCCATTTTTTGCCCGTGGTCACGACTAGAAGTGGTAATTATTTGCATAGCCCGCTATTGTGTCGCCGTGAAATAAACGTCCGATGGCGTGCAAAGAGTCGGACCGTCCAGCGTGGAGGAAGCCCGGCTCTAAAAACACACGCTACTCTTGTCGAACTCGAAGATGAGCCTGTTTATTCAGAATTGTGGTCATGTCGGAGAGACCACGTTTCCGTTAAGGTTCATTCGCTGCAGTAGAAACGCTGTTTGTGTTTACAAAGGCGATTTCGTGTCATCCTGTTTTAGAGTCGTTTCAGATTGTAGATAACAAACTGGCGGACCGCGGCGATTCGATCGCAGAACAAATGCTGATTTCTGATAATCAAAGTCCAACAAAAAACCAGCATGAACTATAAGAAGCACTAGTTATTTTAGAGTCATAATAAAACGATGGAGATATGAATAGTATCAACGATAAAAAACCACCTCTGTTACCGTAAAATTGGACGTAAATTTCAAACGTTTTACTGCCTTTCATTTGATCTGCTGAAACTTTAGTTTATTTTTAATGGCCCCAATTCATTCGCCATTTTCGCGGTCATGATTGAAAATCATAAAAAATTTCGATTTGACGTCTTTGACGGTGGAATTTGATAATTTTTAAACAGCCGTTCACCTGGCGGACGTGCCACAAGTTGCGCAGACGCTGTTCGTTGAGAGTTAAGTCCGACGTAAACACCGGTTCGCTACGCTGGTCATTATAGCCGTCAATTGTCCCGTCCCGCTGCTCTGAGAGAACATTGTCAGCTAAAACGCTCTCAGATGGTCGGGGCTCTTCTGGCAATCCCTGTCCACCCCTGGCCACGGCACCCTTGCTGCCACGCAGCTAGCATCAAGCTTTAGTAAGCATGACCTTCAGACAAGCCGAGGCCAGGTGGCCTTGAGATGGGAACATTTCCCAGCTTTAAGCGGCAGAGGAAAGATTTAAACAGTCACTCTCTTTCTCCTGCTACGATACGATACGACTGTCATCACGCCTTTTCAGCAGGCTTCATGAGCAATACTAACACAAAAGTAATTAAATGTAATTAAGGAAAATGTGCAAAATGGCTGGATATATGATTGTGAAGGAAAGAAAAGCGATACACAGCTTACAATTAAAATTTCTTAGCAAGTTCTGTCGCAGCATATTTTCTTCATTTTCACGGTAAGCCATGCGTATCCCTTGTCTTTCCTTCACAATCATACAAAAGTGATTTGAAATTAGTTGTTTTCTGCTTTATCAGCAAAAGAACGGCTAGGGGAATACAAAATATTTAAAGGTGTAGCACAACGGAAACACCAGTTAAGCAACATAGCGCTGGATTGGGTTTTGGATAGGCATGACCATCATAAAACAAATAGCCAATTCTGTGTGGGAGAGAAGTTGGATGGAGTAAAATTAGAACAACCGAATTGAGTGTACAGGATTAGTCAGAGGTCAAACGCTTATGTTATATGGCCTGCCTTAAAATTACAGATTGAGCATCAACAATACACTACCGACAAAAAGGGACCGTTCAGATCCTTGGAGCCTCTCTTCGAAAACTTTATTTATAGTTTTTTCTCACAGATATATACTACATTTTGGCCTGGTTATTATGAACTCACCATCAATAATAAAAGCATTATTGAATTATAAATATAAATCAATATCTTCATTAGTAAATATTTCTTGATAAATGTTTATTTACGAAGACGAACGCTAGCGCTACCTAGCGCTTCCCGAAAGCAGGCACCGGGTTTCCCCTCCTCTCTTCTAGGCTAGGCTAGGTTCCTCGTCATCGTCATCATCATCCACACATTGAGATCAAAGTGCCACGGTTACAGTAGTAAAAACAGTTCGTCGTGAACTCCACATCTAAAATATAGAAGTCTTTGAATCTGAAGAGGTTGAATTGTTGGCTGCGCAGTGCCCGGAGGATCCAGGGAACAGCGCTATTTTTTGGAGACACTTGGAAATTTATGCTCGGTTTTTTTCTCGCGCCGCGGTTGAGTAATAATAATAACAAATTGGGCATCACACGTTCGAACGCACGTAGTGTACTCACTCACGGGTAGGTACCGAGCTCTACGTGACTTCAGCCTGTACGCCGGTCTGCGGACAACACCGTTTATCTGGCCGACAGCCTGGGACCTGGCCACCTGATTGATTGCGGAAAAAATATTTTTTAATTGCCTCTTATTCATTTCCGACATTTTATCCCTCCTTTTGATAATTATTTTACACTTTTTCAACCCCGCGACCGATTTATATATCGCGGCGAACTCAACTGGCTAGATATATTGGACAACTTTTTTCCCGTTCCTGGCTTGTCTCTTACAAATAGGCAGTTATATACTTTGACGGTATAATAGCTGTACCTACGTAGGTACGCCGAGAAAAGAGTTTCATTTGCTTGTGTTGAAAAAAATATCGCTTATGAAACGCTGTGTGATTGATCTCCACTTTTGGTTTGAGTAAAAGCCAAAAAGATTGTTCTAAGAATTTTACCTTTTTTTGCAATGAAGTGTCTTTCCAAATTTCGTCTTGTAATAATTTAGTGCCTACCGTTTTGAATCTCTTCGCATTTCGCTATGTTCAACTATTATATTTTCTTATACTCTTAATATTGGTATGTCTGATAATAAGCAGTGAAATTTATATGCTCCTTACAGCGTGTCAAAGTTTTGCAGCTGGATATTTTCTGTCCTATGAAGAAAAGATGTTTATTAAGACAATCCATGTCCCAGTCTTGTGCAACGAGGTAGCTGCAAAAGTAAAGGTACTCATAAAGCGAATAACTTCACCGCATTGTTGTAACTCTTCGTACTTTATGAAAGCGCAGTTCTAATTACAATTACTTTGCAACTAGGTATGCGATAACTGAAAGGAGCGTTCATAAATTGAACGCAACTCAAGACGTCCTTCTGAAATGCATTTAATGCGACATCGTCGGGTCGTATCTTTGCCTAATTTATGAAAGAAAGAACAGACACAAACAGAGGACATAATACTGTATCAGGCAGGACATCAGTTGATTGTTGTTCCTCTTGAAACCAGTATTTTGCAGTTATTTAGCGGCCAGCGGTTATCTTGAGACATTACCGGCGATACTGAGGCTCATTCTCATCGCTATGACAACGAAGAGAGTTAATCAAGCTGTTAGTTAACGTTGAAATCCGACAGGAGTGCATTTTTCCCATCCACACACTCGCATATCATCAGGATAAAAAGTATGCGGCTTTACCTTGCTTTACCATTTACTGCAGCACAAAGATGTAATATTGTTGGCAAAGTTTGACTTACTGCCATGGCACTGGAAGTGGATTTAACCGCCGTAAAGCACTTGATAGTTGACAATCATGTAATCCAGTAAAAAGTGGAGATCAATATCGTATTATAAGTCAATAAATAGATTGTTAATCCGTAATAATTGAAATGTAGGTTATGGTTGAATTGGCTAACACAGTAGGTACTTACATAAAAGCTTAGAGAGAATTGCAGCCAAGAATCACATAATATTGTTATTATTTACAGTAGCAGGTAATAGCTATATACTGGCAAGCTGAAATGTGATACGAATGCACTTTCTATTGTGGTCGGGTCGCGATGAAATGGTAAATTGCGAACTCAAATTGGAATATCTAATCATAGAGGTTTGACAAATGATAATTATTGTGTAAACCACGCGTTCTCATTTGCTGCGATGCTCGCCATGCAATTGTGCAACGCGCGATTGCAGTTTAGTGAAATGCATTTACTGGTGCATTATCTTCATGTGCAGTGTTTATATTGTCTGTCTAGGCGAGTGCATTATACTGCAGTTTAGTTTGTGATAGCATTATTTTCAGCCTTGGCTAATAACAGGCACTTTGTAAACTTCGTAAATTACGTGATTCTATGTCGTTTGGCGATGTTGGCATGCATTTTTATTTGCGAGAAGAGAGGAAATTAATTCTGTACATTTCTTGGAGTTGTTTCTTGCAAGGAATTCGAGAATAATTACTGTTTTGGCAAACCGGCACCTCCACCTTTAGCCATTTCGCGTTATCTGCAATACATTTTTGTTGCTCCCATTTAAAGGGATTCGTGATCTAAAACTATATTATCAGTATCTGAAATCTCTTTGAAGACGAAACGGTTACCGTCGACAATTTTGTTTCGTAGCGAATCTTTGTTTCGAATATGGTGGCCGAATCCTAATTCCCAGTAGACTACCTATACACAAGAGGTTATAGCTCACTCTTTGGCTTGGCTCCAATACCCCTAAAATGAGATGCAAGTACCAATCAATCAGTCGATGCCAATCAATGATCCTAAGCCCAAGATAATCATTGAAGTCGGTTTCTGGCCGAAATGCAATGCCCGCTATAAGTCGTACCAGCGTAACGGAGTAGAGTAGACCCAATTGCCACACACCAAGGAAACTGAGGTGATCTGTCAAGAAGTCTTGATACCCAAGCCGGTCAAGTAGGTTATACGCTCAATTTTCTTCTCGCATATCGATTGTCCATTTATTGGTAAAACTAGAAGGCTGACTCTCTGCAGAGAACACACAAACACAAGACATTGTCAACGGCGCGGTCGATTTCTTCACGTTCTGCTGCTGAAATGCGGACGCAGAGAATTGTTGGAAAGTTTAATTGTGTCGCCTCCAAGACAATTTCTAAACCAGTTCCTCGGTAAATATACCTATAAAGAATCTATAATAGCCTAATTAGCTTATAGTGTTTTCATGCAGCGAGATCCTTTCTTACAGGTGAAACTCTTGAGTGCGCATGATCGTAGGTTAAATCTTTTGTTGTGCTACTCAATTCTTTTCCCCGCGTCGCCTTTCCCGATCGGGATAGGCAATAATTTCAGATCGCCGCCATACTCGGACACTTCCATAAATTGCCGAGATGTTGTCTGGACAAAATGGGACGGCGATACACAAACTAATTGAATAATCAGAACGCTCCGACGATATATTAGCCGTGATATTACCATGCCAATTGGCAATCACGACCAACTGCTTTTGACGATGCAAACGCGGGCAAGCTGGTTTGGAAATGCGAAATGCAAGGGGCAAGATCCACCCACCGAGCACACAATGTTTGAAATCGCGCTGCCCAATTGTTGGATCCACCTTCGATTATAAGCCCACCAACACGCATCCATAATTCGTGAGAAAGGTGTGAACTTGTATAGACGATTAGGTATGAAGGATAAAATTGAAAGGCTCGCTTCTTGTATTCCGATGTCGAGTTTGATTTCCCATTCTTTATTTAATGATGGTCCAAAGATTTGTTATTATAAAGTATAGTTTTACAGAAACACGACGCACATCAGCATGCTATTTGCAATAGCATTGGTTTGTGATAGACATAAGAGAGCACACTTCTGCTCGAGCCTGCTAAAAATATCTGATCCCAAACACCAATTCACTATAATAGCCCACTCCCGACGTTATTAAAACCCTGCCGACAGACAGGGAATGACAATAATCACTTAGTCCCTCTTCCCGAAACGTCCCTGCGAACGCATGAGAGAATGTCACCACGCATGATGACGGTGACATTCCACACATGTCGGCGATCTCACGGAGCCGCCACAGATTTCCCAAAGAGCACATCACCGCGTTTACCTGTAGTAGCATCAGGCAGAACCAGATCGGAGCCGCTTGTTAATTCATGCACAGAACCTCGCCGCGTTTTCGACGGGGTCAAGACGTCGACGATGTTTGGTCCATCGCGCGGTCGTCCGCTGGCCGGCACCTTCCTATGCCCACCACGCGGAGCGCTGGATGGCGCTGTGATGTGAAGGAGTTTGCGTGTCCAGCTGAAATAATGAATGCTAGCCACGATCTCCTGTTCCTTCAACCTGTTGTGTTGTTTGCCAGTTTGAAGCCAGCCTATAATTTTTATTGTCGCGGGCATCTTATAGAAAATAACAGCACCTGAGTCGTTCGCTCCGCTGTGTGTTATATAGCGTTACCCTCTTGGAGAGAGAGATATATATATACATAACATAATGTATCGTAAGTCGAGAGGAAAGTCATAGATTAATCCTCGCGGCTGCAGCAGCATGCCATCCAACAAAGTAGTTTGGAATTCCTTGAGACACCTCGTAAATGTTGATTCTTTCGACCAAGAGGCTTTCTTTTATTTAATACTCGAGAGCTTCACGTCCTACCTCTCTCGCTCTCGCGGATCGATTATTAAAAAAGCCCCAAGACGGGTTTTTAGGCATAACCGGTAATTACTATTGTTACCAGTTTTAAATAAGTTGAACATTTACTGAAGACACGAGAGTTGTAACAATGTGAACGCATGAGATCCACAAGACGCTGCGCTGTGGATTTTACAGACAGTCATGTATTTGGTCTTTGGATGTTGTTCATACCATTGCGAAGACTGCATTAAATATATTTTGGATGTTATTAGCCGTTAGCGCCATGACACAAGCGATCATGAATCACATTTGAACGTCAAGTGAAAAGTGCGCAGTCGGCAATCGAGATCAAAGCGAAGCAGCACATTGTATTAAAATCTCGCGATTGAAACTTTGATTGTTGGCTAAGAGACAAACTCGCTGGTCGTTATTTTATCCTTGCACCTCGACGTTGCTGACTTTTAAACCGACGTCGTTGTATCTCAACTACTACCGACGCCGGCGCCTGTCCGCCATATAAATGGACGCCCGCGCGTAGCGGCGCTCGCTCGCTATGATGATATGTGGCCGCAGCACAATTTGCCAATGTAATTTATTGTTGTGCATTAGCCGCGCGGCACTATAATTGTCGTAAGTGGTTCTTTGTGTTAAATTTGGCGCCTTTAATCAACACATATACCATTTGACTGGCGATGACGACAATGCTGCTTGCACCACCGAAGCCTAAAATGATATTTTAGTTTTGCCCGAGACATCTATAGTTGCTAGACCTACTGGCCGGCAAATAACGTTCCCCGCTCAATTTCTTGGGTCTCGGGTTCAAATCCATGCCCCCCCCCCCCCCCCCCCCCCCCCCCCCCCCCCCCC
>LVVV01432255.1:0-15076 GCA_001676325.1 Amphinemura sulcicollis
GGGGGGGGGGGGGATGACCTCGAGCTAATGTGAGAATTTTCTGGAATGAGTATCTTTCGGTTGAATTCAAATTATTTTCCGCCGGGGCAATCGGTTTAAATTTAGGAAGGTTATAGTTTCCAGAAAGTGTTGCCTTAAGAGTGAGAAGTCAATGAATTAAGAGATTGATAAATCATTTTTCTGTGACTTATTGGTCCACCTTTTCCTCTTTAGTCCTTCTTAAAATTGTGAAGTCTACCTGAATCTATGGAAAGTGTGCAAGAATTTAATCCGCAAACTTCAAGCTATCGTTTTTTTAAATCTATACCTACCGAGAGACGAAGTATAGGTGTTTGCCAACAAATGTTTCTTGATGCGACAGAAGATCGTTTGACGTTGCGTGAAGACACGCTTGAAGATATACAGAATATGCAACTTTGACGTTTTCCATGATTGCTTATCAAAATAGCTCAATAGCTAATTATTTTAATAAGCGTATACAGTTTCTTTGGGTTCATGTTTGCCTGAAAATCTACCTCCTCTTGTAAATAGTTCAAGTACACTTCAAGAAAAAGTAGCTCGTTCAACGTCGAGCAAAAGAAGGCATTAGTAATAATAGTGAATCATGTTTACCCCGACCTTTATTGCAATCACAAGGCGACATTTGGAAAGCATCCATTTCGAATGCGCCTACAGACGACATACAATCAATACAAACATGCATTTCACTGGAAATTTCTTTAGTGTTCAGGAGGCAATAAAATATGGGAACGACATAAGATAGTGCACATAGAAATATGTAGGGAACGGAACGGAGCGAGCTGATTGGTGGAACACTTGCTATAGGACATTGTCCATAAATGCGTGACGCAAGTGTATGTTTGAGCAGTCGTGCAAGGTGTGAGATAAAATGGGCGTTTCTTCCAATAGGTATCCACCTCCTTAATAAAATTAATTCCTGACAAGAAACCTTTCCATGTGTAGTGTGTGAGCCATAGGCTTGTTTCTTGCGAAATCTTCGGCAACAATGGGCAATAACTTACTGAGTGTAGGTGTGCATGACATACTCGTCTAGACATATGCTAGTATTTACTCATTCTAAGCGAGATAAAGGATTTTTGCAATTCCCCCATGTAGGTATGATACACGTGTAGATTTTTCTTTTGAAAATTATATTCTTTGCGGTTAAGTTTTGGACGTTTATCGCGACTTTTCTAATTGTAAGAACGCCGTTGAAGAAAATTGATTGCTCTAAAAATTATAAATTTTGAGCCTGGTGATATTAAAATTAAACATTGTACCTATACATGTGTCGTAAAAATTGAGATCCATTTTATTCGTACTTTTATTATATTTATGTAAAAAGATTTCATCGTTTAATTGTCAAGTGTATAAAGAAATGTTATTTAACCATCCATTCTAGGATTAGATAATTAATATTAACCTATAGACATCGTTAACATTATTAGAATTTCATCCATAATTGAGTTGTATTTCGTAGATGTTGTTTTTATTCGTCGCGAGAGATAATTTCTCTGCGTTTCACCAGGGATTAATTTAATAAAAGCGTGTGCGTTCAGGGAGACAAATTGCTGTCATTTCTTCAACGCCACGAGAATTTTTCATCCTCCCAAAATCTTGTAACGATAGCTTTGTCATTCTGTCGCCGCCTCGGCTGGTGACTCGTGATCGACTTCTGCAAACTATGTCAAGATAGGAAATACCTTATCTCTTCATTCTATACGTCATACTATTCTTCAACCGGAAATGCTCACTAGCGCGCAAAGTCTTAAACCTCATCGTTGCAAATTGAAATGGCCGCACAGCCATATGATATCAGCTTTAGGCGAAAACTATCGATTTTCCTAAAAATCTGACGTTGGCATTAATTGTCTCCTTGATAATTTCCCGTGACCACCTTCACAGTCATTCAGCAATCTGCATCATCGATAGCGAGTGCAAAATGTCTCGCCATCATTAGTTCTAAATTCGTCGCAGGAACTCGGCGTGTTCGTGCGGATGATCAGCTAGCGTCTGTCCACCACCTCTCGGCATCTCGTCGCCTTATCAATCGGCTCCTTATCAATACATTCACACAGTTACCTGTGATAGATCAGAGCACGTGGTACCTGCACTGGCAGCACCAGCCAGCTAAACGGCGCGCGCATATAAATAATCCCCACACCTAGTTGGGACGTACCGGTGGTCACCTGACCACGAAGATAATCTCTCGTTGGCTCACGGCCTCTTGAATGACACCTCCCTCTACCCATAGTTAAGATCCCCTTCCTTCCTCCTGAAGAGCGGCGAGCCAGCAAGCGGCATGTGAACCACCGTAGACAATACCAGGCTTGGGTATGACGATTGACGACTTTTGCCTGGCGCATTCAATACAGATCTTGCTTGCACTTCAATCCGAGCGCCTCTCACCACCGCGCCTCGCCACCGAGGGGGTGCAAAACTCGTTTGTTGCCTCGGATACGTTCGGAAGAGATCGTGATTATTTGAAGACTCCCTTCTACCACCATCCCTCAAAAGTGCATCATCAACGAGTGAACTTTTAGTATAGGTTTTTTTTTGTCTGTCCGTCGACGTGCGGTAAAGAGAAGTTGTCATCGGAGCTACCTTGTCTTGTGATTCGACTTTGACGGAGCGTGCTAGTGTCGTCGGCGTTTGCCAGTGTTTGCTGTGTCGCATGTTGTGCCGTCGAGAATTGTGCAGATGTGACTTGCTCGTGGATGAGCGGTTGTGATTGACAATGAAGTGGTCGAGTGCTCCTCTGGTGCTCATGACCCTCTTGATGGCTCTTGTCACTTTGGCGGAAGAAGTTGCAAGCAAAAACAAATATGGCAGAGGAAGAGGCAGCAAATGGTGGTATGTGTCCATGCTTATTTTTTCGTTTAAACTTATTGTTTTGGGGTCCGGAAGAGCAAAAACGCACGGGCAATTTCGCCAGTAGGTATATTTGGTAGCTCTATACAGAACGAGCGTTGTATACTTTCTTCTTTTCGGAATGTTATACCAAAGTTCGCCCAAGTAAATGTGTCGATTAGGGGCTGTCATCCCTTTTCATTCAGTGTCCTTACCTTGCGACGCTAAGAAGCGTCGGCTAGCGTCGGGACGCTAGTGAGCGTCACCGCATCCATACGCTGTACCTCCATAAGCATTGCTAAGTGCAGTTGTTTTCACTTTCCTTGGATCGCATTTAAATTTAGAGACCGCTAATTTCTTTTTATTACACTGCAAATTAAGTAGGTTACAATGCAAGTCTCGTCTGAGTGCATGCTTGACGAAATAGTGACTTACTAATTGTCATACCGTCTTCATTGAGCGGCTGACATTTAAGAGACTTTCAACAGATACTAAGTCATAGTTAGAGTACGATTTCAGCCCAGGGGCATTCAACACCTTTTTAATTTATGCATCAAGATGAGATGAGATGAGATGACTGATGGCATGATGATGTGTCCTCCTAATAATACGACCATGGTGTAACAGTTTATTAGGTGTGGTTGGGTTTGTCAGCACGGCAGGGCCCATCTCTGAGTAATGATATTATAATGATTGTCAAAGCATTGTTCTCGTATTCGTGCATCATTATTTCTCACTTCTGATTTGAACATTTTCTGCATACACCGGCAGAGAAGCTAAAGCTGAGGCGTTTAGGCAAAGCGTAAATCTACTGTTTCATTGTTCCTGTAGATGAAATGTTTTCAAAGAGCTTCTCAATTTTCTGCAGCTTAATTTATTAATTACATGTTCATTGCTGTGTTTTACATTTGATAAAAGCTCTATTTTAAATAAAATGAAACCATTAAAACAATAATCAAATATGCGGAGTATAGATATAAAATGAATATAACTATTTATCAATCACCGGAGATAAAAGACGCTTCCATATATGGTGTCTGAAATCAAATCTTGTGCCACTAGCTTAGCTATTTAATAACTCAAAGCATGAAAATGTAGGCATCGTGTAATTTATCAATGTTTGTCGCACACTTTAGTGACTTTTTATTAAATTATTCGCAAAAGAAATCTGTCTCCAACCGATTACGCATGGACATCGAATAAACTTTCGCGCGAACACTATATACATTGGCTTTCATGACCGCAGCGTGTTGCGCATGAGATCCGATTTATTGTATAATAATATCTGCAGAAGAACGTCTGGAATCAATCACGATTCGACAGATCGTTCGAACTGTGACTGGCATGTCAACCCACTTACCTGAAATCGCGTTGCAACCTGACGTAGTTACTATCAAACCAGATCTCCGATACTGCCATCACAATTCTTTAGTGTCTACCTCTTCCTGCACTCGTTGTAAATTACACAAATATTTTTGATATGTTAGTGGACGGACAGGATGAGATTGTGTGCACACTAAAGGTGTTATGTGTTCGCAAGTAATTTCTTAGACGTGTTACTTTCAAACATGAAGGAATCAGGAAATCGGGGAGCCAAAATAACTTGAGGAGGGTCGATTTAAACAAACAACCGTAGTTTGTCAAACAACGCTTGACAGTTATGTGTTGCGAGTTAATAATTAGAAATTAATTAAACACGTGGAGTGATATCAATACCAACTTCAGACTGGATTGTCAGTGTCACATAGACACCTATAGTATTTATAATATCACTTTCATACATACCTAGCAGCTTGTTCAACATAATTTATGAATTATAATTCCATGTAGTAAAGGTATTATGAATTCTGATATTATGAAGTTATTAATTTGCTCGGTCAACACGATCAGAAAATGTCTAGCGCGCGTCTGGGTATATTGCAAATAGGCTTTTAAATGGTATTTTACAAGCGTTTATATACTCATCTACATGACAACATAAATAATTATTATGCTATATATTATACGAACAGAAATCAAACCCGTTTACTTTCATGATGCATTTGCATGGCTCTATTAGACATCTTGAATTGCAACTGCATTTTCGATGCAATATCTTAATCCAGTGCATTTTATCGCATCCTGCATTGCTTCTCGCAGAAGGCCACATGTGCATCGATGGCAACGGATCAGTTTGATGCATTTGCACCTTTCAAAGCTACAACTTCTAAAAAGTGGATCATAAATCGAAACGATATTATTACATCTGACTGGTTATCACATGCTTTGTTCAATATTTTATAGCTTTATAAACTTATATTGATCATATATTGCTGCTTCATGGTAGTAAAATTGCGAACCGGCTATTTTGATTTATAATATATGCCTATATTTCTTTATGAAATATATATTCGAATACCTGGGCTGTTTTTCAATATATGTTTTCAAGAATGGAAAATTGCGAGTATGAGCTCGTCAAAATTTTAGTGTACCTATATTGTAAAAATGTGCAATGGTATAGGTAATTAAAATTAGCAAAATAAATGAAATTGAATGAGTGCCTCGAAGGCAAGTATACAAAATATCTTTGGTTGCGAGACACTTTCAAGCAATTGAATAGTGTGCAGAACATATTTGCTGCAAACGGCATTCTTCATGTGAATAGTATGGGCAACTAGGTTAGTTATTTTTCTCTAGAAGCTGTGCCAGGCATTGATTAATATTCATTGCACCTGTTGCTAATTGAGCTGATCGCGAAATGACATCTGAACGAACAATAAAAGTAAACATTATCTTAGGCGCGTCGATAAATCAGTTGTTGGAGTGTCGATGGCTATCACTCGATTAGCCCGAGGCTAAACGCTGGAGGATACCAGGGCTCAGACAGTTTGTCTGTCGGCCCAGACCCGTTGGCCAAGCCGAGAAATTAATTTGAAATTTCTCCAAGAATGCACGCAGTTTTCTAACAATACCATATTTAATTTGATTGATAGATAGTGCAGAGCGTATGGATTTCGTCAAACAAAATCAAAAGCTAGTGCTGCCGCCAAAATGCAAGCAAAAACAATGCACGTCGGAGGAATTTGCCAGAGATTCCATCACCATTGTAATAGCATTAGGAACAAAATTCTATACCCGTAAAAATGCGGGCCAAGTTTTGATTTTTGCCATTGGAGACATTCCCTATAAGGCTAAATGGCATTGTTACCAACAGGACGGGACGGCAACGACTCGTCAGCCTCTAACCCGTGTCTGCTTAATGGATACAGACGGAGAATTTCGGTTTTATTGCTCGTTTCAGACACGTATCTCGATAAATTAAGAGTTTTACTTTCGGAAATTAAATTATTTTATTGGAAAAATGTGTAACCATTAAGTTTAATAGATAAGCGACTTTTGATTGTTGGGTCCTTGTATCCAGTGGACACGGTACACGTCGCAGTGCATTCGCAGGTGACAGCTGGGAAATAATGTCGGAATGATACGACTGCTAAGAATCCGACAAGTGGTCGACTCGGGAGATGTCCAACCTCCTCTCGGAGATAAGAAAGGGTTAATACACATCCGTCTTGCTGGCCTGATATAAAGTAGCAGACAGCTGGATCCTATTCGAAGCATGAACCGCACACGGACTTTTAAAGATGGACAATGATTAAGATGAGCATATCACGCATCCAAGCATAATTATCACTGTAAATTTGCAAACAAGTTGCGTCATTGGTCAAGGTCGGTCGGATTGTTAGTGACTCACGTGTGTGCTGTGTGTTGTATACGTTAATGACGCGGCCAGGTCGACAGACAAGCTGGCTCATGATGCTCGGATGTTCGGCCATCGGATAACTGATGGCGAGGAGCCGAGAATTCACACGGGGACCTGACAGTAGCCTCCAGCCAGAGACGATAGCTGCACAAGTCTCGGAGGCTGCGACTTTGGCTACCCACGAGACAAGTTCTCACGGAACGAAACCGTAGCAGGATCACCTTTGGCCGCAAATGAATCGGTGACTAAATGCTGTTAGGAATACCATGTAGCTGTGTTTAGTGGGCATTTTTCACCTGTTTGGGAAATTTCGTTAATACACCTAGTCGGTCTTTTGATAATATATAGGCTTTGGCTGCTACAACATCCCTTGATAAAGGGTTGATGGAAGAACCGTGTTAAAGCCCGCGACAAACATGGAAACTGGTGCTTAAATAAGGAAAGAATGGTGCGGTGTGGAGAGATTTCTCCTGTAGATATTAGCTGGTCCAGTATACTAGGCAGATAATATAGCGATTAGGGATATTGCTCCTAATAACGTTATGTATATCGATAAGGACGTGGGATTATGATTGTGATGCCTATGTCCCAATGTGTGTTGAAAGGCGACCCGAGATTCTTCCTGTATACCTTCAGGAGTATGAGGTACAATAGATGATTTGTTCTCTAAACCATGATATTGTTACTAAAATCTATTTCTAACCATTAGCATAATCTTGATTCATCATAGTTTGCAAGTATGAATTATTAATGTTTTTTGAGGTACACTCTCCTTGATATCAAAGTTGTGGCCTCGATACAATTACACCTGTGATGTGATCATAGGTAACGAATGTTTTTACGAAAAACACCAATTTGCCAATAACAAGTTCAGACAAATGCTAAAAGCTTCAAACAACCCCCAATTTAAAGCCAAACGTGTTCTCTCCAAGTAACGACGGTTGCATGTTTCAGGGGTATCGCCAAAGCAGGAGAGCCAAACAATCTGCTGCCCCTATCTCCAGGGATGCTGTACATGGACCCGGCGGTGCACTCCACCCTGCGGCGAAAGCAGCGGCGGCTGGTTCGCGAAAACCCAGGGGTCTTGGTCGCTGTCGCCAAAGGCGCGAACCAGGCAATCGTCGAGTGCCAGTTCCAGTTCCGCAACCGCCGATGGAATTGCTCGACCAGGAACTTCCTGCGAGGGAAAAATCTCTTCGGGAAAATCGTTGACAGAGGTAATTACAACTGAAACATCCAATTAAAAGTGTGGAATGCTTGCTTACAACGACGAGACTGAGAATATGGCCGATCTCGAGGGAATCGAGACGTTCGTCTTTTAGTCAAATACGCATGTGGATACCTTTTTATCGCCAGATCTAAATTCCATGCAAGCTCTAATTTATCTACGCCTTGCACTGATTGAGACAAGATGGTTTGTCCATATAAGCATCTATAGCTGCATTATAATCCAGCATTATTAGCTTCCACGCCATGAGAAGCGTTTTATTCCGTGGAGTATCAGATCAAATGATATGTCACCGGCATCGATCCCACCGAATTGATAGGCGCTGAAACCGGATTCGTGTTGGCTAATGTTGGGTAATAATCCCGCCATTGTCCACCCATATGTCCGACATGGGTCCTCCCGTGTCGTCGACGTTGTCCTCGTGCTTGTCTCCCCTCTGTGGAAATCGTCTGGTCGATTGTCATCTGTGATTTCGAAACCATTTAGATCGGTCTCAATAGCAGAATTAGCCTCACGTAAGACTGCAAAAAGCGACGCATGTTCTTGAGCGAATATCAAATGTTTGAATAACAATGAATGAAAAGAGGCAGAGACCCGGAAGGAAAAAGACACCAATGTGTTCGCTTTTGTTCTCTCGCAGTGTCTATCATCTCTCTCGCTCTCTCTCTCATTCTCTTCTTGTGTGTATCTGTATGTTTATCTGGGCTTTGTGTATACACGGGTAATCCACAGAAAACGAGTGTATCGCAAACTTTATATAGATGTGTCTCTCTGATCGCAAGGCGCAGCAACTGCCGCTGTTGTCAGCTCGTGAAAGAGATTCTCGTCCTGAAAGTGCCTGATTACTGATTAGCTGATGGCTTATTCCTGGATCAGATAGCTTCTTATAGAAAGCTTCTTCTAGAAGTTAATGTCTATAAACGTCTTGTTCCATAATTTATTCCAATTGAGACATAAATAACGCAAGTGCAGAAATCTAAATCACTGTACATTTTTTAATAAAACGTATTGTGTAAGAAGGACATAACTGGTTCCTATCCTGACCGCAACAGAGAAATGCGACGCACCTAACGACAGCGATGCTTTTGACTAGAACTTAATTGTTTCCATTTTTCTGCACTCGAAATATTTTTCTCGCTTGAGTTATCTTTGACTTTTGCCACTTATAATGTTTCTAATTTCCTTTGGACGTCTAATAAAATGAAATGGTTGTAACCGGATTTTTATATCAACGCATTATATCGAGATGATGGGCCCGAGGCGGTGGAAAGTTAGCCTAGTTTCTTCTGACACTCGGGGATTCTGGGATTTGAACGCAGCATTCCTTCAGACGAGAATAAATTCCTCTACAGAAAATATGTCCAGCGTGTCTACTTTTTCTAATTTGTAAATAATTACTGTGTTCTGTACTTCACAATAAATAGTCTGAGCTTTAGTCGTTAACATTAATTGATCAACACTTAATTATCGTGGCTTGACAAAGCTATGTCAAGCAAAAAAATATCGAAGGATGCATTATTTTCTACAAGGAAAGCGTAGCGAAGGTGCATTTAGATGAAAAAATTAGTAAATGGGATATATTTTTTTCAGAAAATTCTAAGATAACAACATCAGAGCAATTACAGTTTACAGACCTGAGCAATTTATGATCAGTTTCGTTCGATTAAAGCAAATAGTCTGGTGAGAGCCTGAAAGAGCTGGCGAATGTCAGGGAAGGGAACTTTGGACGCGACTGCGATTACAGCCAGGTCTTGCAGTCTCTCTGCCTAGCCAGTGGCACGTTGCGCCACGAAAATAGAGCCGATATTCGAACCAAGATGAGCCAAAGTAACGATAACCAGTTTATTTCGGTATATAGAGGAACGGTTGATTAGGCAACAAACAGAGCAGTCTCTCACTAATGCAAGATTATAGTGAGATGATGTTTGACTTTTCCAAACTATTATAAATATTAAAATTTGTCCTTGGCCTTTTAATTTCATTGATACTAAACAACAAAAGAAGTGTAAATCACTTAAAAGGCACAGCATGGGTAATCGATTTGCATCATTCGCAGAGGGCTCACTAATACTGGACATGATCCAGAAATTAAAAACTGCAAATTAGCCTTTTATCTTATGACCAGAAAAAAATGCAAGGTCCTAGATTTAGAGTAATTTATTACAAGCAATTCTATAGGTATCGAGAATCAATTTCGTGAACCAGTAATTGGGTACACATCTAGATAACTGCAACACTCTCCGATCGGTAATGCCCACCAACGCGAATCACTCGAAGCACACCGTGACCAAACGATGAACTCACGATCAAACCATGACACTTATTTACCCACGAGGCCGTGTATCAATATTTATTGTTTGGCGAGCGTCCTGCGAGCGCACTGAGCGGCTGGGCCGACCGAGAGGCTGCCGATGATGCCGGCTATTAGAGGTAGCGGTCGCCGGTGCCTTTGCCGGGGCCGCGGCGTACACCACACACGTAGCATTAACCACCTCGGACCCTGCAATCATCCACACCCGACCCTGGCCCCGCGGTAGACCAGGCTGGTCGGCCGCGGCCGCTAGCACACAATCTTCTCCGCTGCCAGTGCCCGCAGAGAAGCATGCAAGTGGAACACCTCCAACTTTAGCCAGCCACAACGTTTCAATCAACCACGAGGCGCAGTTTTATG
This sequence comes from Amphinemura sulcicollis, assembly GCA_001676325.1. Classification (NCBI taxonomy): domain Eukaryota; kingdom Metazoa; phylum Arthropoda; class Insecta; order Plecoptera; family Nemouridae; genus Amphinemura; species Amphinemura sulcicollis. Next base: position 10,489 of record LVVV01432255.1, read on the forward strand.
GTTTAATTACATTTTGGGTTTCGCTCATGGTGAAAATATGACCTGTGATGAAGCTATTGGTGTATTTCACTGGTAAACCATTGGTTAATTTGTAAAATTAATAGGTATTCGATGCCAAAGAGAGATTTTGTTGTAAAGCCAGTAGGTTCACAGTTTGTAGTTTTTGTTCGTTCGGTTTTCTTGCTTTAATTACACAGCCTGCAAATCGGTACACTTAGAAAAGATTTTATTACTTATCGTATTCCAAACACGGATATGGTCAGCACGTGTAATATATACCTACATATATCATAGCCACTATTTTATTGATTGTGCTTTTTATTATTTATAACGTATCATCAAGAGAGCTAATTACCCGGTTATTATTATTGCTGCAAGTTAAAAGTAGTTGTACTGAAAATTTTCATTTGCCTATACTTTAAAGAAACGACTCTGAACACGAGGAAGTGGCCAACCAAGCGAAATATGCAAAATGGTTACTTCAGATTTATATCCCGATAGCTCGCTATAATTCACTCGAAATAGCGTCCGAAAATATTTCGACCACTTTTAAATCCAGGAACAGATGTTCAGAGATAACGAGAATTAAATTGGGTGGATTTAGGAATTTCTATTCAATAAAGAATTCGAGTTTACTCGTGAGCGTCGAGAGGCACAACGCGTGTTTATTTCCACTGCATAATTTAGAATGGAAGTAGAAAAATGTCGTCAGTCGATAAACTTAATTACGCGACATTTTTGATATAGCCCCACCAAATTATATATAAGCATGAAACGGTCCAACTCAAATATCCTGAATCATTTGCATAAGAAAAGATTCAGGTGTTTATAATAAACTGGTTAAGAGATAAAAGTGATTTTCCGTCTGAGACGAAAATCATTTTTATTTATCACGGTGGAATAAAATAAAAAATCTTCTCAGGTGGTAAGGATGTGGTATAAATATCGCCGTCGCGTGTAAAGAATTTTATTGAATCTATAACGCGAGGTGGCTAAGGTTTGCGAATGGCACACCAAAGTGGCAGTCATCGTTTAGCTTGCATGGTCTAGCCAAGCTCATCGTGAACATCTCTCTCCAATATTAGCCGTCGACTTCTCTTGGGATTTGACAGACGGCGACGACGCAAGCGCCGAAGTGGCTACATTGCGTCGTTCAGCGACGAATGATGCTCAAAGAAGTAACGACAGAAGCGCCAGAGAAAGATCTTGTAATAGTTGACACTTGCCATCAACTTATTTCTTGTTTATGCTGCCGCTATTTTCACCCTAGTCGATCGTATGAACACATCGACCTTACTAAATATATTTTCTTATTTTCCGCTATGAGAATAGTTATTTCTTCAACCGCAGATTTCAGCCACAGATTCTAGCGAAGGACACTGAGCACTCTGATTTTCATTTCGATTCGCCAACGAAAAGATGAAGCCGATAAGTTCATGGCAGCCAGTCTCTGCTACTTAGTAATGGAGTAGTAATTTATCGTGGAAATGGAAGAAGCATCTCGTTAAACAAGGCAATGAATTAACTGTAAGATACACGTAACGACTTGGAGCAATGCCAGCCCCGGGCCCACTTGAGTGGCACATGTATAAACGACGTTTGGATGTTCTCACTTCTCAAAACCATTTTCTTTTCATTTCCCTGGAAATTAATGTACTCAACAAGACAAAAATAATGCATACAAAATTGCATCATTTTTTTGTTTGTTTGTCAAATAGTTTTATGTGTCGCGAGGTGATCTTAAACTTATTGTCAATCTACTGGTTACTTTAAAGGTAAACGAATTAACTTCCATTGGGGAACGTGAGAAAACTAATAATATTTCATTACTTGTTTAACAAACTGTATTGCATACCATGAGCAGTGGCGAGCGGTAGAGAAAGTGTATATTTACAACGGACATACAGGCGGGAATAAATTATTACGTATTGCCATACACAAAAACTACGATGAGCTATTTCTATAAGTTTTGACAAATTACATCATCAGCGTCTAATTCTCATTACATTCACGTATTCACGTACTTTGTACCAAATAGTCTTTGCCTGCTTGGCAGGTTCGTGATTTCAAATACTGCCCAATGTTCGGCTTCCCTGCCATGTGCCGAAGGAGCCCGGCTTCACCACTGCCAACAACGCACAGTAACATGGCTTTCATGCATCTTCTGAATAGATTCATTTTGGATGTAAATAAAATCACAATCCCCATTAACCCAATGTAGCAACTTCAAAATTTCTTTCAAAAAGGATACTTTTCTTTCAATATCATTGCAATAATCGTCTGGAGGCATGCGGCGAGAGTAAAAGAGTTAACCGATCGCCACTGCAAGGAAAATTATCGTAATTATCGATGGTAATGAGTTATTACATGAATATTATAAAGTGGTACCGCCTGCGGGGGGACCTCGCGTATCAGTGTGCTTAAATGATCGGGTCTCTACACCATCAGTGTCTACCGACCTTCTCACGTTAGACGCTTTTGAATCGGTTGATTCAATCAATACAAGAAGCATATAATATCCGTCCGTAATCGTAAAAATCTACCTTAATTATACCTATATAAATCTTTGGAATTATGTTGTTCGATGCAGAAAAAAACGTCTGCGATTTGTGCCTCGGTGAGCGTATCCAATGGTTGCATGTTTGATGCCAATGACGATGCAGTCAGCGTTTGCCACCCAAGTGATTACCCGATTCGCATGTATGTTTCACGCGTGTGCGATGATTGATGGTTGCTGACTGATGACCCTCCAGCTCTGCAAGTGTGGGTCACCATCAGGTCATCAACACCATAGATTTAGTTTGCAAGCAGGAGTCCGGGAGTTCGATACTCGGCGCAGGAAAGGTGCAGGCTGTCTAGGAGAGCGATCTAAATGAATGTGTTGCAATGTATCGGGTCGTGCCGTGTCGTGGATAGGTGTTCGATGGGTCCTTTGCTCGCGCGCGCGCCCACAGTGAGTCCTCACGGGTCCTCGCCATCTAAACCTGTCCCTGGTGCAGTCCGGCCGGGGCGTCGTGCGGGGAGACGCGATTGAGTTGAGGACAACCCCCACGTTTGCAGCATGCTACTCGCCACGGGAGGGCGACACGGGAGACCATCATAATCTTTCTCCATCCGATGTTGAACTGTCGTCGAGCCTGTATTGTAGTTGCCAAGCATAAAGGGTATCTACTACGGGTGGTCGATGTGTACCTTCGTCGTCCGTTCATTCTTCCACCATCAAGGTCTCAAAGAATCAAAGACCAGGTAAAAGATCGTTGCAGGATTTCTTGCCCTCTTTTGTCAGGAGAATATATTACTTATATTATATTTTTTTCGTTTAGTAACATTTAGTTATCCGTGTTGTAGCTTGCGAGTACAATAGGGACTACCTTAGCACCCACTCATCTCGCGCTCTAAGACGTCTCATAGCGTTAGGATGTAATTCCCATTCTTTGGGCCAAAACTATATCCTAGTAAATTAAGACCCACTTTCTTAACGTCCTGTATATAAGATGTCAACAGTAGGTCTACCCACGTGTAACTGATAGGGCCATCGAGGGGTAATTTGTGTACATTCACGACTCAGCGAGAACCGAGTGAATCGACACTTGGAGTGTTACCTGGCTTGTAGACATGGCATGGAACCCTCTCAAGACTCAAGTGCGCCAATTTCAGCAGGAAGATGATTTGGGCCACTTTCACCTTCAGCTTTTATGCGCACTGGAGTGGTTCTTAGCGATGGATTTATTGAAGAGGATGCGCCAAAAGGCAGCTTGATCAACGGGCATGGACTTGTCGATTGGCTGGTGAATAGATTGATATCGCGGGCAACTTGGTCCGCTTGCTCTTCAGACTCGAGTGTAGGTACCGTGAAATGGTGCAAGGTACCACCGTGTGAAAGACAACTGACTTCAATAGCAATTTCTACGACAGATTATCGGCGTGGATAATCGGACGTGTTTTAAAAGGCAGACTACTATTCAGAATAAACGCTCCAAATTGTTGTGAGACATTTCAAATAATACACATACAGGGGCCATTTTTTGTTGTCTTTCTTTCTTGTTGGACGGGTAAAGGAAATAGCTTTCTTTCAGTCAGCATCAATGAAATTTTAGAAACTGTAAGCTCGTCGAAGCAACAGAAAAATTCGCGTGGTCGTCAATTAATGCCGCGCCAGAATTTCGTTTTTACCACAGCCCTCAAAATGAACGCTCCTGTTTAACGTGATTAAAACCCTATCATCCGAATTCAAAGAATTAATCAACTAAATTATTCAAGGTCCGATTTTATTACTCAGTAATTACAAGCATATAAATATCTGTTTGGACACGGTCCACGCAGGGCAGATAGCTGCAGCATCATCGCAGGCACAGCGCTGCAGAGATGAGTTATCTGTGTTTTATTAATCCTTCCATCGCGAGTCTGACCAGGGCACCCCACAGCCTCGTGACGCGATCACGCCCGGGGGGTGGTGGAGGAGGGGGGGAGAACCACGTGACGGACGGCGTCGACCTGCCCCAATCAAACACCATTGCAAACCACGAGGCATCGGCCACCTAAGACGATGCTCGGCCACGGGTTAAAGGTCACGCATGCCCTGCAACGG
>LVVV01432256.1:0-15082 GCA_001676325.1 Amphinemura sulcicollis
TTTTTTTTTCATGCTAAAAGGGACTGTAGTTCTTATTCCATTTGTCCTTTATTTGCAATTTGTGACCTTTCAATTGAGGTATAAAGTGTGCTGGAAACACAAGTACTCGATGAATAATTATAAATACATTCACTTACTCGAGATCTAACTGTTTCCAACTAGTAAAGTCGTGAAATGGGATTCTTTTTATTGATATTTATTACTCACTATGATAATCTTAGCATTAACATTTTTTTTTCTTCTTCTTTTGCAGAACTGCAGTATAATTTATCGACCTCCACTTCGAGAACAACTCTGTGCGCAATGTTTGTTCATTTTTTAAGATCGCAAAAAACGATTTCGAATCTTGAGGCGATTGGTGCTTCGTACATAGGAGTTTGAAAAAGTGAGATAGGAAGTATTGACGGTGAACGGAGAAAAGTTTAGCGCTTGGACCACTAACGAAGAGGACTCAATCATTGAAAAGCAGTGATTTTTAGAATAATTAAGTGTAAAGTGAATATTTATGTTGTTTTGAAATGGTTATACATTGGTATTGAACACTTTTGGACTGCCTAAGAGATATTTTGGGTTTGTTATTAGGTTAGAAGTAAAGCGTAAAAGCTTAAAGGGCAGTGTGCAACAAAGATAAGATTACAAAAGCTATAGAACATTTCAGTGATGTTTGTGTACAGATAAAGAGAGATGGAGAGACGAAGAGTTTCAGATTTTGACAAATGGAAACTGGCATCCTCATGTGGTGTAAAAGACCTTGCAACTAGAAAATGAAAAATTAGAAATGATACTACGATTTCTTCTGACTCTCAATCGGAGGCAGACGATCGAATTTAAATTATCAAAATACTATATCAATCCTTTGTGTCTGATTCACATTTTATTGTAAATACAACTAGTGTAATTTGTATCATCAAATTGTAATAGATATATCATCAAATTGTATCCAATAGGAAAATAGCAAAACAATCTGATAATTAAATTAATTTTCAGAAGCGTATATATTATTATATAGTTCTATATTGTTGTTGTTCGTTAATAATATTATATTTCGGAATCATGTCGATTATTGAGCATAATTATAATTATAGATGGTAAAAATAATGAATGCATTTTCCCTTCTAGACCTGACCCCTTTTCAAAAGTGCAAAATACAAATAAGGCAGACATTCTATTGCTTACTGGCCCAAACAGATCGATAACTACCGATCAAACTTCAATCATGCATATTATAAATCTTGTCTTAAATCGATCATTCTATATATTTTACTTGGTGTTTGCTTCTCAAGAGAAATCATTCTGTATTCTCCCTACTAAGGATTTCGGTGCATTTATTTTATCTGTGATAAGATAACTAATTCAACAAAAAAAATATTAGGTGGCGTAAAATTATTTTATTGACATGGGTGTGGTGCAATTTGCATAAAAAATATGTGACGTAGGTTCCATGTGACCGATTAACCTGTTGACTAGGTACTGGGCCCATCAAAATTCACAAATATTTTCATATAGGCTTTCCTCCATTGCTACTTACAAGATTTGTTTTACCCAAGCCTGTAAAAACGAAATAAACAACTCCATATTAAATTTCTACTCTTGGAGTTTATTTGAAACTTGATCCTTTTGCAGCTCTACTGGCCAATGATAATGTTGTGATTCGTTGCTACTTAATGTATATTATTGTATGGATCACTCGCTTCTAGGATTGCACTTCAATAAATTCAAAACACACTATCAATATTTCACTCTAGCAACACCGATTTGTTTACTCATATAAAGATTCCACTGTACATTTTATTTGTAAATAGCAATATATGTGAATAATAGTCGATAATTATTATTGTCTTATGATTTTACTATAATTATTTATAATTAAAGTGAGTCGCCAGATGTGAGTTTCTATTAAAGAAAAAATTGCCTTTTATTTCATCTCTAAAATCCAAAAACCACTCACCAACTCCAACAAGGTCAAATTTTAGCTATCCAACCTTTCAATTATAGCGTAGGCTACATTGAAAATTAGTCAAAATATAAAGCAAGGAAATAAAATCGCCAAAAACATCTCAAATAGTTTCAGGCAAAGTTCTCAAAAAGCTAATTATTTTGTAAGTGTCATTCTTTACCCCGGTCCGGTCGTCCCATCACGCTTTTCCTTCTAAAATGCACGCGCCTGACCTGAATCCTGATTCCTATTCATGATTCTAAGCGAGGATAGCCGTCCTAAATCTAAACCACTAGATATCTCAATAAAGATATTAATTATTACGTAACCAGGGAGCCTATAATCTCGGGCCTCGCAGGCTTCTCGCAGCATCACTACACACAGACAGGCTAATTGTTAAGTCACGATTTCAACTAAATGAGAAAGATACCTGTGGCCAACGGAAGTAATGTGTTCAATAATCAGACAGACTTCGTGCTTAAGGGGCATAAAGCTCGACTATATACGCGCGGTTATTGAGGCTGCGTCGTTCACTCGCATGTGAAAAGAGCCCCTTGTTCTGCTGTCTCCTGAATTTTATGCAAATAGTTGGCGCAAAGTGCAGTCATGGGTACATGAAGATGGCATAAGATTGAACATTTTGATACTAACCAATTGAGTAATAAAATTTTAAAAGCATTGGATAAAAATGTAGATTGTTTTCGAAACTATAAAGCCATTCTTCTAATCTAGAAATTAATAAAAACATGTAGTCCATCATGTTTATTTCGGCTACTTCCGTTCGGGTGATATATAATACCTACTTGATAATGTGTCCAGATATTAAGGAATGTATTAAAAAGAAAATACTACGCATATCCGCTTGTGGAACACCAAATAATGGATTATCATTTTATACATATTAATAATTTATTTGTTTGTTCATTATTTAGGATATACCTTGGGACAAATTTATGATATTAGCTTTACTCCGTGCATGTGGAGAGTGGATATTGTGGAGTTGAGAGGACAAAGATATAGCAGCCCTTTGATTTATGCGGCTTGCTCGTGGTGGACCCGTCTTCGGGCAGACCATCCTGATCCTGGCTACCCACTCGCTGCTGACGCTTGGATACTGCTTGGATACTGCTTTCGACCATGACGGAGGGAGCTGACTCGGTCTGACGTCATGGGGTATGGAGGCGCACGCTGTTTCTTTCTGGAGCGTGGATCCAACGAAGAGGTAAGACATCGTGGGTGCGTTTCCATTGAACTGTTTATTTTATCTGCTTTTTGGCAATTTTACAATATTTGGCACAAGTCGCCTTACAAAATAAACTCAAAACACTTTTTAGTGATCTTTCGTAGAAAAACAACGTCCATAACGAATAAGGTGCTATATAAGGTGCTATGGCACGATCAAAGACTGGTGACATCTAGACAAAACTGAGGGTTGGGCAGAGAATGCCGAGGAAAATTTGGGAAAGTTCGAACCTAGTGTTACGAAAATGTTGCAAGGCATTTTCCAAACGTTACAGGAATAAAGTTAGACAAGATCTTGGCTAATGAAGGTGTTACAACTCGAAAATAAGAGCTCTCAAAACGTAGGTACGACGGAGAAAATGTGGAACCACTGGTTTATCACAAGATTAATCAAGTGACTATATGAAATCATGTATTTCATTATTCCCGCATTTTTACAAATTACCATACGTAATATTAAATTCCTTGCCGTTATCTTTAGCCTCCATCTAAGTAGTCTTTGGCTAGCCAACCCCCAACGGTTTGTAATAAACTGCTTGATAAAAAGAATATGCCAGGCAGCTCGCGTCCACTGGAAGGTCAGATAGACCAGAAGACACATGTGCTAAGAAATCAGTGGACAGTCGACATGAATTCATTGTCTGCATAAGCAGTATCCAACTGTTTTGAGTCAAAGTTTAAACAAATAGACTGAGAGCATCCATTAAATTAGAAAAAAATACGAGAGGACACATACTAGCTCATAGCTTTATACACCGCTGTCCTCATCTCATAGTTTTTAAAATAATTGTGGAATCCCATTGAATAAAGCAACTGATATCAATCAATATACTAATTTAGACGATTCGCAATAAAGACACACCATTGTCAACATTTGCAACTATAATTCTCATTTCATAAACAAGTTGCTTTCATTGTAGTTCGCTAGTCAAATTGTATCCATACTCTACCCAACAGCTAATCTACTCATCTCAAACAAACCCACACAATTCTAACTAATATTAATGTAGCAAAAAAAGCTATCCCCATCCCAAGTCCCCATCCGAACGGACGGGCTAGAGCTAGCACATCACGGTGCTCTTCACGGGGGGGTCGTCTTCGCCGGGTCAGAGTCGTGAGTCGCGTCGTCGTCTCCTGAAGACTCAAGAGAAGACCAAACTCCTCGACTTCCTTCCTTGCGGCGGCGCCGCCGCCGGTCGCACCGTGACGTCAGTGCTGCTAGGCCAGGAGACTCTTTCAGCTACCTCATACTGGGCTAGGAATGTAGCGAAGAATTCCTGAGAGCGTCGTGGGCTTTGCTTACTTGCATTACCTACGTCTTGGTTCTAGTCTCAATGTTTGGGAATCTCGTTTGGGATGCTTTTTCTTGTGGGGCACTCAGAGTAAGATAAAGTTTTCTAAAGGTAGGGGTGGAATTGGCAACTTAAATTTATCTTGCCATTCACTTCTGGATAGAATAAACTACGTCTATCTGTGTGAAAACAAAGTCGCATACGGAGACATTGCAGCAATAGGCCCATCAAGCCATTTGCAACCTTCCAGGGACTATAGGTGGAAGAGAATATATATTACAATTGCAACTAAATATATAACTTATGATATGGTGTTCGAATAAGAAGATTTCCATTTTCCACCAAAGCAAGCAAGACAAAATTAAATTGTCTTTTGACTGATAAACCTTGATGGAAAATCAGGAGAGTTTATTTAAGTGCTGAAAATATCAATCATGTTTCGGAAAATTTGAAACGATTTCCCCAGCGAAGGCCATGGTAAAGTGAGCATGTCAGAAACATCAGTGGGTTGTCTTGAATGGGATGCTTCTTGTCCGAAGTGAAGTTGCTATGCTGAATTTGGGTGGACAACCGCTTGATTTTATCAGTAGCAGTCATACTGCCATTCGAAGTTCCGCCCAAAATACAATGCACTTGGTATAATCTGCACATTGTGGGTTCTTGCCTGCTGTAATTATATGAACCTGCTTAAATTTGGATTATGTAATTAATTTCTTAATTAAAAGATTCAATCAGATTAATTAGCTTGTCACTATAATTTTCTACTGCCTATATTGTAGTAATTTTTCTTGAGATTGTCTGTAAATAATTGTTTAAAAATATGAAGGTGCAAATTATCTGCTTAACATGATGTGCTTATTTCCGGTAACAAGTAAAAAGGTGATTACGACAGAGCATACGGCTGCTACCGACCGCTACCTGTACATCTTGGCGTACAAATTTGCCCCGAAGGTGACATCGAGGCCACCTCATTTGCACTTATGGGCACCTTAGACCAAAAAAAAGTATACTGCAGACTTGATCCTGAACGAAACTGCCGTCTTAACCAAATGTGTGGAACGTTTACATCCAAGATGCGTATCTATATGGCTAGTCGAGAATAGAGATTAAATTTAGAATTCAAACCTACTCACGGTTGTCCTGAAATCTCGTGAAGCCCGAAAATTTCAGTGTAACCGAGACTTGAGACACGCATGCTACACATGTCTGCATTTTCACGCCCTGGGGGGCGTTTATACCAACCCTAAGAACACTATTCACCTGTAATTTACGAGAAGAATTCCATAAAAGCTGTGGAGAAAAAAGATAAAGAAGTATTCCTTTCTTCGCCTATGAAAATCTTCTTCTATTACAGATAGCTTGTAGCTATGACAGTTAATGGATCCCATTATTTCAACCTTGCGTTTACTGTTTGCCTAACACAACAGGGTAGAAGAAACAAAACAAAAAATTATACTTTAACTATAAGAGTTATGAACGCAAATGTTTTATCTCTTCATCAATTTCGTCATCATCATAGGCATCATCATGCAGTATGAGTTAATAAATTAAAAAAGAAGCTGTAATAAAACTTGATAATGTGGAAACATTAAAAAAAATGCCTGGCTGCATACACTATGGATGGAAGGAGTTATTTTCTTTTATGTAACTGGTAGCCATCCCGAGATTTACGCGAACCACCGTTAATAAATTCGCAAATTCGCAAACATGCACACTTCACGACGCGAACAGCTAATTTGCATTCGGTTTCAGAAGAAATTGTTAAGACAATATGCTAATAATTCACTCGAGCACGATTCGTTAAGATTTTTCCAAACATTGCATGCTATTGCAAAAATCGAAATAGATTTTCTTCGATTTCCCGTTCTTCGAACATTCCAGGAAAATTACGAAACGAAACTAGTCTTACGAAAATAGCAGTGCTCATCGTTCGTATCCACCTCCATCCAGCTGATCAGATTTTCTTGTGAGCTTGGCTACAGGGAAACATAAATCTTATCTGGCAACCTTCAATTTTTGACCCTAACATATTTAGAAAAGTTGAGACTGATTGAGGGCACCAACAATTTAACAAAATGGGTTTCACTTGCATATAGCCATGGTTTTACCACTGTATAACAACAAAGATGGAGTAAAAGAACACATTTTTATTCATTTAAGTAAATTCTACGATAGCCTTTTCGCATTGAAAGAATAAGCCATGCGAGATGAGTTTTTTATTCGAGATTCGACTCGTCGATTCCCAAGTAAACTAAGCTGTGTTACCCGGCAGCAAAATCGGGGGCTGCAAATTTAAATTCCTTTGATTTCAATTTTCCGTTGCTCTGCAAACTAATTTGGTTGCAGCAAATATTTTTACCTTTAAATGGCTCATATGTGGCAAAGTAGTGCATGAATCTTTCCAAAAAATTTTGCCGTCCAAGTTAGAAAATATGTCCCCAGGATCCCTAAAAATGTCATCGCAAAAATTGCTCTCGGTCCCACATAAGAAAAAAAACGCCAGTGCTTTTTGGAGCATTGTAATTGAATGGATTTCCCTCGCTCATCCAATAAAAATTGCTGTTGGCGCGCTGATGTCGTCATATTGTACAAGTGTATCTTCTGGTGAAAAACGATTTTCTTCGATCTTTCTTCAACGACAACTTTGTCGCCGGGCACTGACTAGACCTCTGCTGCCGTTGGGCACAGAAAAGTAAGTCACACGAAATGTGATGCGAAACATTGTGATCTCACATCGACCTTGAATACAATAACCGTCTCGAAGCCCTGTAGCTGCAGTGCCCCAGTCGTTGAGTTAAATGTGGTTTAATCATGTGTTAAATTGCTCCAAGTTTGGTCTGGAAGCAGGGTGAACTTCGACACTTGAGTTGCCTCTTACTTCCTCTTATATTCACCAGGTATTGGCGTGAATGTAGTCTTGGCGGTACCCCCATCCACTGTGTTATTCACATCACCGTATTCAAATGGACGCGCTGGGCATCTAATTGTCGAACATGGCTGCTCCAAACAATTGAACGCACAATAATAAATGTACTGCCTATTAAGAGCTTTTTTGATACCTAGGCTAGATTCAAGAGTTCACTTTATTTTAAATATACTCAATACTGGGGTCAAAATTCGACAAAGTGATTGTAGAACATGCCTCCAGCGATCAACGCGGGTTTATCCATAGTTCGCCACCTAGTAAACTACCACTATCTCCCATTAAGGCGCACTTACACAATTACATATCAGGGGCTAGATTCTAGAGTCTTTTCGAGATGTGCAGTTTCCGAAACTCGACGTCCTGACCGTCTGGCGTTTTCCCACTGCACTCTTAAAAAGTTCGATTAAAATTCGACGTCGTTTAGTGTACAGATAGGTCCAACACTCTCTTGGAGTTGTTTTCACACCACATCGGCGGTGTGGACCACTGAGTTGTGTTGTCACTGCTTTTCCCGGAGTGAACTTCCAACCATCAATGCAGTGGGCAGTGGCGTCACTGCCCATGCAGTGCCATGCAATCCCACTGTTGCTGTGCAACGCTAGAAGTCCATATGATTCACTGTACAAACTATTGTAACTTGCAAGTTGCAACATGAATAAAGTGAGAATATTTTTCACTCCACCTATGTCACTCCGGCGACACCGGCGAAAACGGTGTCAGATTGGCACCACATGGAAGTGATTTTTCATCTCCGTTTCGGTGACACCGTCAACGGTGTTGAACCGGTGTAGTAACATTTGTGCAGGGAAGACAGTTCAGGTTTGACAGAAACAAAAACAACGAAATTAATCTAACACTGCCGAGCCTTCCTAAATAGAAGTTCAGGTCAGACTTTCCTGAGTCGAAAGGTCTTAAAAAATACTCCATGAAATCATGACCGCATTAAGAATACACCACAATTTTAATCGCCAATGTAAAACGCAAAAATCGACTACAGGCGCTTAGGTAAAATAGACATGAGTCTTAAGAATCTTATAGGCGTTTATTATATCCAGTTGAAACCCCCCATAAGCTTCTATCAAGCTCAAAGGTTCCAAGGTCGATTTCATAACTATAACGATTTTCTAAACGCCATGAAGATATTTCCGACAGGAATCTGCCCCCTTCCTTTTCCTTGCCTCATTCTAAATAGGTGTGAGACGTGGTCAAAAGTATTTCTGAATGAAATTTCCGAGTTCCTGTCAATGAGCATCGCCGTGCCCCGAAGCCAGGAAGATCGTCCCCAGCGTGGGCCCACCACAACCGGCGCCTGGCGCCTCACCCAGCCACAGAATGCTGACTGGCGGCCCAAGGAGCATGCGAGCCCGCGAGTCCAAGTCGCAGATCAATCATTTCCTTCTCGTGCCGTCGTTAGATTGACGGTCGAGCCACGAAAACGATAGAAAAAGTGGAAGCTATGCACGTTATTAATCGCAACATGGGAAATATATAACAGACGATAAATGTGATTTGGGGTCGTAATTGGCGTATATGCAAAAACAAAAAAACTGAGAGAGCAGAAGCAGAAATGTGGTGTAGAATGTCAATAAATCAAAGTGTGCAAAGTGTGTTAGTTTTACCATGAAAAGGGTTGGAGAAGCTACGTGGACATGAGTGCCCTATCAGACGACCGTCAATCATTGCACGAGAATTCCAACTGAAAAGTTTGAAAAAATTGTTCACGTCACAACCATGGGCCATGTCGCAGACGTGGATGTCGACATTAGGGTTTCAAAATAAAAACTCATTTTTATCGCAACTTTCTTTAACTCTTTCGAAAAAGCCCGTGTCTCGAAATTTGACAAAGTCAATCCAGAGCAAAAATTTGAAAGTTAGTTTTTATTATGTTTTATAAACGCCCATTCCGACCAGTCCACCATTGTACAATACCCTTTACCATATACAGTTAGGCTTAAACTTCAATCTAACGACCATCCTTTGATAGGCACTTGCTTCTTGGCCATTCAAGGAGCTGAGAGGACGCCATCTTAGATGTTCCATTGTTTCGGCAAGTAACGGCATATTTGCCTGAGAACCCCTACCGGGTACGTCTGTGTACCAAGATGAATATCAACTCATTAATATGCAAGATGCTGGCGCTCGCATAGCTAAATGTCTGCTTAGTCCGCGAGCATTCCAGAGCAGCGCGAGAGGTGGCCTGATGCACTGTCAAATAAATTCTCCAGCAGCCAATGCGAAAGACAAATGGCTCCTGAAGCTTCCGAGGAATTCGCATTTTTCCAATGGAATGGGAATAGAATTTGTATAGGTGCTGAACTGAGATTTCATTCGATTCATTTGAATGTGATTGTGTTTGATCAATCGTTATTTTGGTTGTTTTTGATCAACTTATATGTTTCTGTGATGTGGAATGATTGGCATTTTTTTATAAGAAAGAAAAAATCCAGGAAAATGTAAAATATTTTGCAGATTTCGAAGCTTATTTCAATTTAGAATTTTCCGGACGTCCAAATTTTCTCGCCGAAAGGCGTGGGGGGAGGGAAACAATTTGTTGCCGTTTGATTAAATTTAATCGACTTTAGAATGTTCCGGATTTTTTGGCATGATAAAAGTTTTGTGATGATGGATATATTCTCCAAAGCATATTTTTTGATTCACTTTAATTTCTATATCACCAGTCCATAGTTTTGCAAGATGGAAAGTTAGGAATAGTCATGCAATCGACTAAAAACTCCTTTCCTATTTACTATATAATTTTGATTTTGATTTTTTTTTTTTGCATTTTGCTTTCCCTAATATTTTTCCAGTCATGCAACCTAACAATGATAATTCAATTAGTAACGAAGGATGTCAACATAGCAGCACGGACCTGTGAATAATTACCAAACGAATCAATTAGAGTCAATTTATCATTCTTTCAGTCATCAGGGTACACAACATCACAGGTTATAGAAGCGACTGGCCGCAGCATCTCTCTGCCTGGTAGGCTGGTCTGATGCCTGCACGATCTCATTGGAAGATCATCAAACAGCTCGCGTCACATTCATACGTTGCTAAATGACACCAAGCATCAATCATCAAGGTTCAACAACGTTCATCATATTCAAATAAGGGACGTTTTATAAAAGAAATTATTTTCATTTTTGTCATGCATAAAAAATTGTTTTGTTATCTATGATGTAATTACGGAAAGAGAATGACAAAGTTGGTGTCTCAAAAGGTCGGAAAAATGTATACATGGTATTTTTTATGAATAAACAAATTTGAATGGAATCTGCATACCATTCGATGTCTTTTACCTACCCAGGAAGGAGAATGGAGTAGAAAACTTCTACATGCTGTTCTCCCATGTGTTCTTATGTTCTTACCTTGTACATCAAATGTATGACTCTAAAATGGCACCTCCACCAAAACACCAATTCAGTCTTTTCACGCTGTGACCAGAAGCGTGAACTTGTTCTCCCCATTACAAATAAAGACATTATATTTGACTCTCTATTTTCAATACAAAACATCTCATTTCGAGCTAACTTATTTGCCCACCAGCCTTCAAAAAAAGACATTAACAACGCCTAGGATAGCATCCAATCCCAGATACATCTGATGCTGCCTTTTATACATATTGTTGTAGCTGCACATGGAAATTGACAATGAATGATGACTTCGTCTCTCCTACGAAACCCAGTAAACAATACGCAGAGAGCATTTAGTTACAGGTCACTTCGCGACGGTTTTCCTAGGAAAGGACTCTGTGCAGCAGATGAAGAATGCGTGGGTGGGCCGTGCGGCCCCCCCTGGGCGGATTCAGTTCGACCACCACCGGACAACAACCCAGTTAAGTCGTGTCCTTCACAGCAGGGTGCCAAAGGTGACAAATCGGTTACGGTCACATCTCTCCTATTATCCGGTTGTATTTGCAATTGTTACCGATCTATGGCCAACAACTTGTTGGAGATATTTTTCCGTGTAAAGACCTCCAACGTTTAGTTTTCGAATCTATAGGACGCTTAGAAATGTCAAAACCAAACAAACACGGGTTTCTTCAGGTGGGCTTTCGGTTAAGGAATAACAGTTGACTTCTGTCTGGAAATGTTTTCAACAATTAACTCGGGTCGTTACGATGATTGATTCCGCATCTGGACAGTTTGTTTTTGGAAGGAATGTGGCTAAGTTGTGATTGGAAGGACGAGCAAGAAAATGAGATTTTAGCACGACTGTGTCAGGTGATTTCACAACGCGAAGTTTCAGAGCATGACGAATGTAGTTCGTTCTTGATGGTGTTTTTCAGCGTCGAGTTTCGATAAGAAATAATTAGATGCTGGTGTATGGCACGACATAAAAACGTGTAGGATTTG
This sequence comes from Amphinemura sulcicollis, assembly GCA_001676325.1. NCBI lineage: Eukaryota > Metazoa > Arthropoda > Insecta > Plecoptera > Nemouridae > Amphinemura > Amphinemura sulcicollis. The sequence continues at coordinate 11,752 of LVVV01432256.1, forward strand.
AATTAGTTATCACTAAATTCGTTTATTCTAATGTAATATGTGTGATGTTTTTTTTTTACTTGAAAGTAATTTAAGTTTTTCACCAACATCCCGCTGAAGGTTCCACGTATCAATTACAACTATATAGATAGATAACAGATTCAACCTTCATTTTATGCGATATTTTTTGCGTGAAGATTTGCCTAACCTATGTGCAAGATCATTACCCATTAATGAGCGTCTTTTATGAGCCGAGAAAAACAAGGGGTTATAAAACGCAGCCCACACAGACAGTGCCGCGGGTTAGGAAGAAAATTGTGGCGACTTCCTTTTGCCCGCAAATAGCCAACAGCATGGACTAGCTCGCGCTCTATTGGACAATACCTTTGTTTTAATATGGTGATAACCTGACTTGTGGTATTAAGGAAAATCAGATTTCACCTGCAATTTATTGTCTTACATTCTTTTTGATTTGTATAAATTAAAAGAATGTATTGTGCCAGATAACAACATAAAAAAATATGTACTTTATACCCGCCGCCGTCTATCAGACGAATGCAGTCGGCAAAATATGTTGATCACAAATTTAGAGCTTTGAAAAAGCTACGAGCTATTTAACTATAATAACGACCAGGATCATAAAAGGAAAAGTAAATTTGTTTATTGACCAGGATCTAGCATGAATTTTATACTTTGAGCAAACCGAACCTAAGCTTTATCGACAATATTAATCCAAAATGCAATTTTAGATCAATAGTAGTAGTGCGCTGGATGACTAACAAAATCTTGGGTCCCTTTCGAATGACACAACATTCATGTCCTATATATTCTTGTACCTCGTCCAACTTCATTTTTCTGCGATCTCTTTAGCAGTGTGCTTAAGTATTTAAATCAGACGAGGTTTTAGTTCGACAAACGCACAAAGCGTTCCTTCAGATTTTGAGTGCAATACTTGAGCCGCTCCTGTCCCAGCGAAGCATGTTTTTGGGTTCCAAGCAAATAGGATTTTGGGTCATTTCACCGACAAATTCCGTTACACCCAAAACCCTACTTCAAAATTCAATCACGAACACTTATACATTTTTATTACCACATTGTAAACCACCAGATGCAGTGACACTTTTGTATCACATAGTCCCAAGGACGCATCTTTTGAAAACAAAATCTTTTATCACGGTATTGCTCCCCATAAAGGGGACAGCAAATGTTCGGCCGGAGGGCAATAAACCCGAAACTTTCTCTTCGCCCCGGTCCTAGGTGTAAGGGACAAAAAATATCGATGTCCTTTTTGCGGCGAAGACGAGCCTGTGCATCGGGTGGGTGGATTATTGGATGAAAGCCGCGTGGTCTCTTGAATTAAACCTGGCAAAACACGAGCACAAAACAAGGGGATTACCTATGAAGACATTTGCATTGTTAGTTGTTGCTGTATACACATTTAGGGCATGTCAACCTTTATGTGAAATTGGATGCGCTCCTTCATTGTAAAAATTGTGTCCATAGGTACAACTACGTACTCCTACTTGTATGTAGGAAAACCCTATGTTGTGAAAACCCAGAACCCATGCAAATAATTGTAAGTTTTAACTCCTCTTACTGCAAGGGACCGTTGCGTCATAATGATAAACGACAAATGGACATATCATTTTAGACTCCACATCACTGTCTCTGAAATTGTGACAGGCAAAGAAAAAACAATGGGGGTGGAGTAATATCCGTGTTCAAAAACTTCACTCTTGTATCGCTTTCTAGGAGTTAATTATCTATGTCCTACGAGGCTCCCCGTCGACCACGCGTAAAAAATCAGACACAACATCGGAGCCTGCGCACGCGGTGGGGCGGACAGGGAGGTGGTCGCTTGGTTTACCTGAAAAGACGATGATCTTATCTTGGAGACAACGAAGGGTGCCAACATGGCGAGGGCAGGGCGCCGAATTAGCGGGGGTTGGGCGCCTACCATGGGGATCCAGATGCAGTGTTTAGCCATGTATACAGCAAGAAAGTTGGGGATGAGATAGATTTCATAATTGGACTGCATGTTGCATTGTTGTTGAAGAACCGAGAGATTTGTCTTGAGACGTTAGGTAAAGATTCAACTATTTTAAATTAGGTTATTACAGGTTATAACAACATCCAAATTTCTCAAATTTAGTAGTTTCTGTTGCCGTTCTGTTGAGGACATATTCATCCATGCAAATGGGGCTAAATAGATACCATGATTTCTGATTAGATTAATCGTAATCGATGGAGATGCAAAGATTGGCTGTCAGAATGCGACTAGCCTTCAGTTGGTCGATAGGTGTACATACAATAAACTTCTGTTTTTTAAAGTAGCCAAAATCTCAAATTTAAGACAATATTGAACAACTCCACACACGTAGAGTATAGAAAATAAAATAAAACTGTGCTTCCTAATTGATGTGTCGCCTTTGTTTTAGTTAATTCCGACATGGTTTGGCCATTAAAACGTCTCCTAGCTCAGATATCGGTGTGCCAGATCTCGGCGCGGCTATGGCTGGAATAAATGATGACACCGGCCCACCCCGGCCCCCAATCCCTGGCCTAGACAAATGACAGCCACGCACTTGACAGCTAACAACGCATTGTCCAAGAAAAGTCTGGACTTGCAAGAACACTCCCAAACTTTCCCTCTCTGTGTGCGTAACCCTTAATTTGGACCCTTGATTTTGGGCAGTTGCCCTCTAAAACTTTCACGTGAATTCATTAGTTTGACTCGGACTAATTTTCGTATAGTTATCGGACGAGTGGTCAATTATACACGTATGATTTATGAAAATGTTTACTCACAATTCATTCAAACCTTTCAACCTTTCAGACTGCGTTCATGTTGTGGCAAAAAAGTGAATGATTGAAGGCAGGTCATATAATACTCTCATTATTATTGAAACCATCAAGCCGACGAAAAACGATGTCGGTTATAAAAAAACAAAAACAATGCAGCGCAAACATATTGCCCACATGAAAGGGCACGCTGCGTTTATCCAGGGCATATAGTAATTGCCAAATTGTGCAAGCTCCATTGTTTGAGAATCATTTTTAACAACATTTTGTTGCATATTGATGATGGCTTCACGTCAAAAAGGAGAAAAATCTCGTAAATCAAGCGATCAACAAAGAAGGCTGCAGTTTTTGAGTTTGTCAAGGGAACCCCTTGTTCAAGCCCGCTGACCATCGATCAAACTACTAGCCATTAATTATAAGTAATAATCGGATAATTGCAGTGACGCATTTCTGTCTAAAATAAGTTATCGCTCATCAAAATCATGAGAACTTCTTAAGGCCAATCTTCCCAAACGCTATGTATAAGGGATTGCGTAAGTCAAACATACAA
>LVVV01432257.1:0-15088 GCA_001676325.1 Amphinemura sulcicollis
TCCCCCCCCCCGCCCCGCCGGCATCGCCCACCCGGGCAACGCGGCGCGACCAGACGCATGCTCCTGCCCCATGCCCCTACACCCCCGTTGCGGCGGCGACTTTTTCAAAGCCAGACACAACAATGTTATAGATTACAACCCCTCGGCGGTCGCAGCAGTAATGACTTACTTTATGGCGCCTGTCGTTGGGTGGTGGGCGCTGCGACGATAGGTGTCTATTGGCCCACATAGGTATACCTAACTCCTGACCGGACGGTGCAGACCGGACAGTTCAGATCGCTGGTCGGTACACGAAAATAAGCCTGTATGTCCAGACTGGACGGGTCGAAGCTCGGCTTCTGTAAACGAAATTGCTCTGAAGTTTCTGTTGTCCTATTAGGTTTTCTTAATTCGACCCCACGAAGGTGTTGCACCCTGCCGTAGTGATAATCGAGCAAGCGTCGCTTCGCTTCTAGCGGCGTCGCTTTCCTTAATTACCCTCTTGAGTTCTGTGAGACCTTCGGTTGATTGCAGACGATGAGGGTTGCCCAGGAGGAGGGTATGGGGTGAGGAGGGGAGTTGAGAGTGAAAGGTGGGATGCTGGATGGAGCAGGGATTCGCCTGTGCAAAGCCTATTGACTCAACAAGTGGTCGCGCAAACTTTGCCACTGCCGAGTAATTGTGCACGACAATTAAATAGCACACCTCTCATCACTGCGGCGTGCTTCATTTGAAAAGTCCTCGTCGCTGTCGCGGGTGCAGTGATTTCATTGCATGCGAACTGACAGTCAAAGGCGACAACCGAAAAGCAAGCAGTATCGTCATTGTCTGCCTTGGACCTCATTAAACTTTTAACAGTTTCCTATTTCCACAAGTCACAAGGAACATTGTGTGTCATCAGGCGATCATTTATTGACGACTGTTGCGTGAGAATTCACAAAGCAGCGTGTCAAATCGTGCCGAAAAAATGACTATTGCGTGCCTATTTCGCCTCGAAAAGATTCCTTGAATGCTAAATGTTTTAACATTGTCGGTGGTAAAGAAGCACATGGTTCGGCTACCGCCTGATTTGGTTGCTTTGCTTTCTTTGCGACTCCTCATGTACATAAACGAATCTAGAAGCAAACTGTAGCACGAAGTGTATTATATGCCATTGCCATGCTAATATATTTGTATATCTGTTTATTTAACCAGCATGGGTCTATAGAAGAAAGGCCAATTTCTTAAAGAAACTATAGTCCGGTGACACGCCTCACATGAAACGATATCCGAACCTGTCTAGCTACAAAATTCAGAGATACGTTTATACTTGCATTTTCATTGCAACATCATCAAGTGACATTGCGTTCATATGCAAAATGTTTTGAAATGTCACATAGGTAATCGTAAACGCAGCCATTCATTGCGCAAATTTAACATAATTTTCTTTGCATTTAATCTGTGAAAAGTTTTGTTGGTTGGTTAAGACACCTTTTCTTGTATGTATTTAGTGCCTTGAGGGTGTGGTGATTGGCCATATTCGCGGTTGTACCTTGGGCTGCAAGAGTCTGGCGGTGCCGCCTGCAACCCTAGAAAGGTCTATGCTGCCAAGGGTGGGATGGTCTACATATTACAATGAAGGGGTCGATAAAAAAATAGCTTCTTTTTTTCAAAGATTCGTTGCAGCACTTTTCAGGACAGTCTACGCATACATTATATTACCATCTGAGATATTTTTGCAGAAACAAACGGTTTCAAATAGGCACAAGGCAAATAAATTGATGCAACTTAAAATTGCAGACGCTCAGTCTAACCGCACATAGATACTGCTCAGTCCAGAACGTATTAAGATTCAGCTCTGAAATGCTTTGTCAGTCTATTTCAAAGTCAATTGTAATTTACCCCTCATGTGTAGCATCGCTAAATTGGATGTTTTTCTTTCATGTCCCATCCACCCATGGAAAAAAATTCTATATTGCCCCGTTTCTTTGGCTTTTTTTCTCTAGTTGTTCTCAACGAATGCGCATGTCTTCTCGTCTATGCACATACCCCCTACCCCATTCTCTGTACCTTCCCCTCACCACACGTAAGATTTCTTAACCCCTTTCCCCTCCAGGGCGGAAAATACCCCCCTGTCGCTCGTTTTCCAAGCCCTCCTCCTATTCTTCACTTTTTTTCGTTTTCTTTTTTCCTTCTTTTGGTCTGTGCTTTCGTACATTTTCGTTAGTTCTTTGACAACTATCCTCGCAACGGAACGAGCGGCCGCTAGCTCCTGCCCTTCTCGATTCAACTAGCTCTGAGTCGCCAAAATGCAAGTTCACGTCTAGCCTCTTAGCACGTTTTAACACGTTGCGCTAATTACAATTAACTTCAATCAATTAAGAGAAGAACCCACGAAGTTTCAAGACAGATTTCAATCTACGAGTTGTGCGAATTCATTGAGACTGCGAGCGGCGTCTTGTAAACTTGTGTGTGAATTGTGACTTGTGCTCCGTGCGTCGATCGTGTCTTGTGCGTTGCGCTGTGCGTTGCGCTGTGCGTTTTTTCGTGCGTACTGGGTTCGAACCTAGAGCAATGATCCGCGCGAGCACGGCGTCGCCACAGCCACCGACGCCACCGACGCTACCGACACCGTCGCCCTCACCCGCGCCTATCTCGGGGTCGACGCCTCGTTCTGGCTCTGCGCACTGCAATTAACGAAGGCAACCTGTCACTCATGCGACTCGGTGGATCCACCGCGACGCCCGCGACGCCTTCGACGTCTACGTACGGTTGTTGGGCGGATTTTCCTAACTGTGAATACATGAGACCTGCGATACAACGAAATCTTGACCAACTAATTAAGAAACAAGCAAACAAATAAACAAAAAATAGCACGCTATGAATTTGTTGCGTTTTAAGTGCCACCTATTTTTGTTTATAGTTTTATTTTGAATCCGATTTTTTTCTTAATCGAAATCGAAATACATGCTTATTTCGGAAATCTGAGTGGCAAGTGCTAGTTAGATACACTCGATCGTGCTGAGAACAATGAGAATGACCAATTGATTCGCTGCCACGGTCTCGCTAACTGATTTTATAATCGTTTACTTTATTTGAAAAAGTGTATAAAATAAATCAAGTTATTTCGCTAATACAGTTCCGCAATTTTGCAATTCCGCAACGAAAGTGGCCTAATAGGAAACCGATTTTACTTGTTTTCTTGGCACACTTTGGCTCCGACCTGCAATATGTGAAAACTGAAAAGCTACACGGAAAGCAGACTTTTTCTACAACGCAAGCCTCACGTTCAAATAAAAAATAAATAAGATATGATACAACTAAAGTTCCTCAGATTATTCCATCCACGGATTTCTACAAGAGTTTTCTTCTTAATCGTCAGTTTTTAAATTGATATAGTAAAGTGCGAACCAAATTGTCAATCGTTTTCGTGGCAAATTTTTCCTCAAACCAGTGGACAAAATAAATAATTGATGTCTGCTTCTGGCGATACGGACGAGTCCACCCATTCTGACGGTGACCCTCATATCAACATCAACAACAGTAACAGCAACAGCAACAATAACAACAATATCAACATCATCAACAATAACAACAACAACTACATCGACAACAAACAGTCATACGTATTGCCGACGCAGATTTACAAAAACCTGCTTGCCAATGCTGTGTTAGCGACGAAAAACTCGGAAAATATGCATTTTCACTCGGCTCAGAGCAGTCTCTCGACTATCCCAGCATTTCCCAGAAACTTGCTATTTTCCAGTGCCCCGGAAAACACCACCGATGAGGTATGACTCTGAATTATTGTTTTAGTTTTGTTGCCATGAATGTTTAGATGAATGCAGTGTGCATTTAAAGTGTTCGGCTTGCATTCCGGGCTGCAGCCTGTCTGACGTTTAGCATATTGACACATTTATGTAATTTTTTAATTCCATCATTCAAAAAAGTTTTCTTGTACTAGATTTATTTTCTGTGGTGCACGAAATCATTAACGGATGCTCTAACATTAATCACCGTCTGATGAAACTTCAAAGTAAAGGTTTTTAGCAAAAGTAACACAGAGAAAAAACCTAACTGCCCCGAGCGATATCAATATTTGGTGTCGGTATTCAGTAACGCATTTTTGTTGCCAATTATTACACGACTGTCTTGTGGTGTGGTGCTGACAAATCTTCGTCATTTTATATTTTTATGACCCTTTTGAATAAATTCAATTTGAAAACGCTGTCATCTTCTTGCGGACTAGTGGCCGAAATGGATACTTGCATCGCCCACTCGCTCGAAGGGGAATGAGACAGTGTACAGCAACGAAACAGGATATACTCGTTCCCGGGTAGAAACAGGAATCCTGCCGTTCCTGCCAACAAGCCGGGAAGAGGCAGCTCCCGCTATGGCGGCCTCTTTGGCATGTGCCCTTTAATAGCGCGAATCGTTTAATCAACAGCTGTATAGCTCAAGGTATCGACCAGCGGGGTAACAATCAGAAGCTTTAATCCATCAAGCTGGAAGCGCTCGAGACATATTTTTATCTGATTAGTAATTCATGTTGCTTGTAGTATATACCTGTGTACACTTCTGCTCGAAGGACTCTCCGTTCAACTTCATGGTAGTGATGAAAAAGTGAAACAACTGTCAATAATTACGATACAGTTCAGATCAATTGCTACTGAATACATATAAATAGTGCACAGAAATTTCTTCCAATTTTCTTGCCATCTTCCGACAATCTTTGGTCGTTACGCAAATTTACCGCCTATTAGCGTCTGTACCTGTAAATCTATCGTGATTTATGCTCCATTGAGTGATAACTGACGGCAAATCATACTAAATCACTTCACCTAACATGAAATCAAGCACTTGAGCCTTAGGGAGTTACTAGTCGAGCCTGCCAGCCCCTCCTACATGCTTAACCTCTGTAATAGGCTGAGCACGAAGCAAGCAACTACTTACACATTCATCTTTGAAATTTTAATCACGAACAAGTTGAATAGCATTCAAACTGCAAATCAATCGTTTTTTTCGAATTTATTTAAATAGAACTTCTCATTAGTGTCGAAAAAAATGTGACGTTCGATTTGGTTCTAACCCAGCCCGCATGCAAAGCGCTACGATCTGCGTTACGACGAGTTGTAGACAATTTCCCGAGATTAAATCAAATAAAAATGGATGGCAAAAGAAAAAACTACTCACCGTCCATCTCGATACATATGTTACGTTTTTGAGAAATTTGAACGCACGTCCCATTTTTGAGTTATATAAATATGATTAGTAAATCGTCATATGAGCCTAAGGTTAATCTCTATACCCATCGTCAAGAGCAACGTGTAGCCATAACGTAATAACTGCTTGTGCAATAACTGCGACCGTCTAACAGTGTAATAAGTTGTAATAAGTAACAAGTATGGGAGGACTTAGGAAGGTTGCGTTCGCGGTGACGACCATCCGAGTCGATTTAGACTTTGTAGAACTAATAGCGGAAAAGACGAAAATCTAGCTTAGAACTTGCACAATTCGCCTTGAGGTGTACTTTCGGGGTGTCCGCGGTCCGCCAGCCTGTGGCTTGATTACACTCGCATAGCTTGCACTCTCCAATCGAGCCTGCTTAGCCAAACTTATATCTGAATATACAGATAGTAATCTAATTATAACTATATACTCTTTTACACGGGAGAGGTATGTGAGGTTGAAATCTGTCTACGTTTTGACCAGGAAGTTGGGCCTCAAGACATGTTTGTGTTCATTTTTAAGTGATTTCTTATTTGAGAGAACGAAATTTTCTTCTCATAATCACCAGTTCCCGTGCTGAAAACAATTAATATCAAGTCTCCGCCGCAGCCGCCGCCGCCGCCGCCGCGGCTCTAGACGCATGCCAAGCGCCGAAATCGCCTCTTTTGCTTGAGATTTCTACGCCTACCTAGTTGTTCATCTCCGATGGCCCGTATACAAGTTACCCGTGTCCCCGTTACCTCGTACAATCTTACCCCTTACTGAAACCTATTACCCCGTACAACCTTTACCACAGCCTTAAACTCGTATTCTTTTACCCCTTACACCCGTTGCCCCTTACACCCGTTACCCCGTACACCCGTTACCCCGTACACCCTTTATCCAGTGCAATCTTACCTTGACGCTCTTTACCCCTTCGCCCGTTATAGCTCGCACGCCCGTGGCCTCGTACGCCCGTGGCCTCGTACGCCCGTGGCCTGTGTACGCCCGTGGCCTCGTGCGCCCGTGGCCTCGTACGCCCGTGGCCTGTGTACGCCCGTGGCCTGTTTACGCCCGTGGCCTGTGTACGCCCGTGGTCTCGTACGCCTGTGGCTTGTGAACGCCCGTGGCTTCTATCGTATATTAAGGCGTTGGTTGCCCGCACGGCTGCAATTCATTCGCACTCTCCGTCCGCCGCATTTTTTCAGGTGTAAACTTGTCTTTCGTTGCCCTGTGTTTTGCTCACGTACCTAAAAGACCATCACGAAATAAATGGTCAAATTAAAATCTTAGTATAAATTATCTGTAATTAAGAATAAAGTTGTGAATGTCCAACATTTTAAAAAAGGCATATCCATATATATATATATATATATATATATGTATATAATATATACGTTTATATATTTGTGTGTGTGTGTGTATTTTTTTTTCAACTGCAGCTAGTATATTAAGTAGATTTTGATTACGTAATCGGACATGCTAAGAACTCGTTTTGAGCGCGTTGGGCTTTCCCCATTTAAATGGCCCGGGTTCATTTATTACACGGTATTGACGGCATGCAGCGGCTCTAGCTTCAGCCTCTTGATGCCCGTCATGTCCGTCTTGCCCATATCGCCCATATCGCCCATATCACCCATATCACCCATCTTTCCCACATTACCCATATCATTCATATCGCCAATATTTCCCATGTCGCCCATCTTGCCACATAGCTGTTCCACAAATATAAATTTGCGAATAAATTGATATCTCAAAAACCGCGCTAAAGTGGGCGACCATAATTAATGCCCTTCTACAAGCAAATTAGCCATTAAATTAACGCTAATTTAGTATTAAGTGAAATGTTTGGTACATGCACTTGCATAAGGGTAGCTACAGGAAACTTAAGAAATTAAATTAGACGTAACGCAAACGTAAAGTTTGACTCGGCCAAACTTTTACGTTACGGCTAATTTTTACTTAAGTGAGAGCCAATCAGATTGGTTCTTTAAACAAGTTTGGCCGCCATTCTTCCAGCTTCAAGTCGCCGCCGTTTGGCAATTCTCACCTTCATAAGGAATGCATATCCCAACAGGACAAATAGACTACCAGGATACATGACCACAGTAGCTCACTCACAGCGTTTTTTTTTGTGGTTATGTAGTTCGGAGTCCGATCCAGGTTGAGAGTTCAAAGTCTCAACTTAAGGAACTAAGTTTTTGAATGTGGACACCCCACAGCTTAATTTCTAAGTTAGTTGTAGATGAGGCTTTAGATCAGATAATTGTAAGTAGAATGACAAACGGTTACCGGTGTAACTCAACCCACTCTCATTTGCGTGCTTTACGTTAAAATTGACGAAAATATCTTTATAGTTATATCCGGAAATTTAGTGCAAGCATGCACGAGCCAAAACTCCTCTACGTCATTCTGAATAGCCTTTGACGTTGAATATCCAGCCAGGAGCGCGCTGCTCATCCCTTTGATAACTAGTTGCCTGTGACAATACACCTAATGTTGTTCTGGTTCTGCAAGAATGCAAGAAAGAGCTCTGCCGGAAGCTTTTCCGCATTCGCCCTTTGTAGCGCCAATACAATTTGTATAGCTGAAGCGAGCCGAAATAAATCTGCATGCACTTGTCGAATGCACCGGACTACCAGTTACCAGTGACCAGTGACCAGTTACCAGTTTCGATAATGCTCCACGCTGCATGCCCAGCGCAGGCAAGGCACACTCGCACACTATTTTATTGCTTCCTTTGGAATGGGGATCGCATAGCGTACGCACTAGTTTAGTTGCATGGCTATTATGTGCTTGAACATGGCTTGCCGTGTCGCAGTTTCTAGCACTAAACAGCACTAAACAGCACTAAACAGCACCAAACACCACCAAACAGCACCAAACAGCATCAGCTGGACACGACGAAACGCAAAAGCTGGAAGCGGTATTTTGATGAAGAAATCAAGCCGGGGAAGAGCAGGGAAACAGACTCGTATCACTATAATAACCGATGACTCTTTCTAAGGCAATAAAAATGGAGCTTTACCTTCGTTTAAACTCAATAAAACAGAGTTTTAGTAACATGATACATGTAGAACCGGCATATAAAAGGCTATACTTAATTTGAATTTGATCCCATGTCTTAGACGTGTTCCTTGATTCCATCGTGTAGTGGAATGGTCAACAGTTAGTAGTTAGTGGCCACTACCAATTTACATTTGCATATATAACGCAATAACAGCGCGTTTTATCAAAGGTATTCGGTGCGAGTAAGAATGAACATGAACATAAAATGCAGTCAGTGTCTTGTTCGTGGTGTTTTTCAGTTATTTGCATAATCTTGGTCAGTGAATTTGCAGCCATGGCCATTGCGTTCGCGGTGCCCGTTTTCTGCCGCCAGTTTTCTGTTTTCAATAATGCGCAATGTATTAAAAGTAGATAATCGTAAATTGCAGCCTGCCATAGTACAGGCACAGACAACTTTGGCGACATGAATTATCTGGCTACTTTTACATGCATAAATATATTTTTCTTTCGACGACGATCATTTCACATAGCGCTAACAGCATCCGTGTGTGGTGTGTGTTGTTCCAGAAGGCAGCATTCGTATGGTCGTCATCCCCGTCTGAGGGAGGTCACCATCAACACCACTCGGCACCAGCGGGCACAGTGCCGGCGCCCAAAACGGGCACCTCCAGCCCCGTGCCAGGGGGCGCCGCTAACCAGGGTCTAGTGCATTGGATGTCTGTCATGGCTGAGCATATGAACAATGCTGCTACAGTGAACACACACCATCCCGACTCCGCTGTACACTACATGTGGAATGGCACAGTTGAGGTAAGTTGCAATCATTTCACTCGTTCTTTTACTCGGTAGTCGATAGCCGGTACCTATACCTGTGCATACCTCTGCTCAAATCACTCGAATTCGATTAGCGGTGATCAATGACGACACCGAATGTCAGATGATGGCTTGCTGGTACTGGTAGTCAGGACTCGGGAGCAAGCAAATTGCTACCCAATCTTAATAAGTCCTTCTTCAAGTTAGCCATGGTCAACTCTTTGAAGCACCACGGGGAAAATACCGCCTGCTTTTAGTAGGCTATCCTCGGATTGGTTGTTATGATTATTTCTCAAATATATAGCTAAGACGGGACTATCTATTAATTATGTAGGTTGCATCAGTGTCGAGTGCCTTCTCTCTACAGTATTCAAGACAAGCCGTATATTATAATCATCAGGTATGAAGCCACCAGTAGATTATAGAAGCCAACCTTAGATGACTCGGTGTCTAGAACGAATTTACTCTCGAACGAAATTTAAATTACCTATACTCTTTTGTGAATAAAATGCTTTTCAAGGTGAACCCACGAACAGTGGCCTAAAGCTGTTGCTTCGCCTGAGATATTTTCTACTCTCATTTACCATGCTAAGGATCGAATAAACACATTGATCAGTGATAAGTGATTAGGGATAGAAGGGGAAGTGTATAAGCAGAATCGGTAATTGATGGTTTCGAAAAGACTTTGTCGAAAGCTGCCGAATTTGGACTCTCGAGTGTCGTTAATTTTTTATAACGCAGAAATTCTGCCACGTGATATCTCTGTCGTTTCCACCGTCATTTTGCCATTTAAGTAACGGGTGCCGAGCAGCACCCAAAAGTCGTTAGTCGCATTTGTATAAGTGCAACTCCGGCCAGTGTTTAGTCGGACGTGTGTTCGGAGAAAGAAAGGCGAAAAAAATTAAGCGAATTGCAAATTCATGTAATGAACGATGTCATAGGGCTGAAGAAAAGAAAGTGAAAAGCGGGCAAAAAACGTATGGCCAGTAATGTTCGTTTTTCAACGCTTCTTGTGCGCTTCTTGTGCGCTTCTTGTGCGTTTCTTGTAACCGACCGTTTCCCTCCCTGCCGAGCGATGGTAAAAAGCAAGAACAATAAAATGATAATCACGGGGAGAATCCGTTATTGAATGATATAGGAAGCGTGTAAAAAAAAGCTAGCGCTCTGCGTGGAGAGAATGTGATGAGGAGATAGATGGCAAATGCAAATGGTTCGGTCGGTGGCTAAGGGCTTGCGCTGGAGCAGCACAGAAATGCCGCAGGAGCCGGAGGTCGGAGAGCTGCTAATGGGCAATGGTGCACACTGCACATCTGAGGGGCGAAATGAACATTAAGGGGCATCGGACCAACGGGGCAAGGGGCCCCGGAGTCTGTGGGAAGACAACGCACTCGCACACGTAAAAAGACAAAAGATAACCGCCACTAGCGAAAAAAACATAAGAACATTAAAACATTGTAGACTAAGAAAAAAATCGTCCTCTCTCCTCCGAATATTACGCTCAACCCCTTCCGAGAGTGAAGATGATGGCTCGTATTTAAAGATGCATAATACACAAAGGTTTCTAGTTGGTCATGTGTAAAAGGGATGGAACTAAACCCTTTCTTTAAAAAAAACGCGAGTGAAGCCCCCCCAAAGAAAAAGGACATCTCGGCGTATTTAAATATTCACAGTGCGTCGTATCATTCTTTATTTTTTTGTTCTTGGTTCAATCCTTTTATTTCAAATATAAAAAAATCAGCCGATGTTTTATGAAGTTAAGAACATAAGCGGTGACCCTTTTAGATAAAAGAATGCCTACGCGTCCCCTCCTTTTTCTGAATCTGCCCTCCCCTGATATGCAAATAACAAGTGTGCGTGCGTGTACGTCTGTGCATGTGTGTGTGAAGTTTTTAGAAAGAGATAGTCAGAGATAGTTTTAGGTATGCAAATATCTTGGTCCTCTGTTGTGTAAAGGGGGCTAAAGATAAAGAAATTGCTTGAATGGACTCTTTTTATATGTGCTGTGGATTAGTGGTGTTTGTCTGCTCAGGCAAAGCCTTGGACCTACCCTCTAATCAGTCTTAAGGGTTAATAAAGGAAGAGAAATAGTGATGCGTGAGTTCCCAGCATTTATGCAAAGTACTCGTGTGGAAGCGGGGAATACCTTTAGATTGGTGCACTAGCCCTCCGGCCAGAGAGAGAAACCGAAGGAGGAAACCTCTGGAGAACAAATGACACAAACAAATATCCTTGCTAGCAGCTAGCTGCCGGAGTGGCGGTTATGTACGGAGCGGAGACGTTGCAAGCTCCTTGCAGCATCCGCATGTCTTTAAGATGATCGGAATATTGGACCCCAGTGCCATTTCCTCCCCGTCTATGCAGAACACATCCGAGGCGAGGGCTAACCTCTGGCCCCACCGTCCAACGAGCCAACGTCTATGGGACGATTCTCTATCGTGAGATCAGAGACAGGCATTAATTAAACGCATTCATTTTCACCATGCCCTAACCGTCTCGTAGCCGTCTTTCATGCATAATTGTTGCAAGAACGTATACCGTGGTCGATTAGCCATGCGAAAGGGCGGGAAGACGATGGACTAAGGAGTTGGATTTTGGGTTTGGAAGGAAACTCGACGATCAGGCTCGTGTGGGTGGGAGAGCCTGCCTCCTAATTTTTAAATTAATACACTAATTACAATTAGCAAGAGCCACAATTTCACTCTGAAGTGATAACGTTGTATTCAATAAACAGTAAAATTTTCCAAATTTTAGAAAAAGTAAAATTACACGAAGGCCAAAATTGCCAAATTTGGGTTGAAAAACTGATGAAAAGTCGGATTTTACTCAGCGATTTCTGGCCGTTTCGTTAAAAATAGCGATTTTTATAGCCAAAATAAATAGCCTATATTTTAATAGCCAAACCTGTAGACATCAAATTAAAATTTGGTCCATCACATCCCTAATTTTCAAAATATTGTTTGGATTGTCAATTTGTCGCTATTAGGATATAAATAGAATTTTTGTTATTATATATATATATTATATTATATAGAGGCAGCTTTTTGTAATTTAGGGACAAATCTTCCATTTTTTACCACTCTTTTCCGAGCGGTGTCATCGGCTCTTGCCCATGCCGCTCAGAAGCATCTCTCCGCGACACTCTACGATAGCCCAGTGCATTCTGCATTACATCTGCCCAGGTTCTACCACACTCGCCAAAAAAAAAACGTTTTCGAGATCGGCGCACAGAATTCACCGATACTTTTGCCGGAGGCAGTTGGCTAGTTTATCAGCTTGCCGATCACTAGGACGTAAAGTTCACATGGTAATGGCCTGCCTGCATGCTTCGTTATAAGATGCGGCCATACTCTAAAACTTCTTAGTCCTGCTTGCTTGGCTCATTCAATCACCGTCTCAACTAGCTATCTTTCACTGGCCGAGAAAAATCTCAGATAATTAGTTTGTAATGAAATTTCCGTTTGTCGAACTTCTTTCCAGATTACCTGGATTGATTGTTAGCTTGTGTGACCTCTAAAAATACTTAGTTAATCATTACAATGGACGACATATGTGTAATGCATGAGAAGTCGTTCGGTGCGCTCCGGGGATTGGGTTGGAGCGGAGTGGAGGACGAAGGTCCTCACTATTCGCTCTTCACGGTCTCGGACGTGAAGAGCTTGAAGGGCCGACACCGTCAGCAGACCCTGCACCAGATGTACAGATGGCGCAATTCACTTGTTACCCTCTCGCCCGATGGTCCAGCTCCTAGACAAGCATACAAGGGCATCTTTTCATCTGTTGTCCGGCGGGTTACCCTTGAACATTCTCAGACTTCCTTTCACACTTTTCACCCTTCTTCGGGGCGGCTCTGTGCCCGCGACTTCCTGATGAGACCCGCCAGCCAGAATTTCAATTTTCAATTGAGGAGGGAGAGAGAAACTGCCTTGCTTGTGCATACAGATCTTCTGATATCTGAGTCAGATTCAGTTGCTAACACTTTCTTTACTCTTCCCTTAGTTTGAATCACATAATATTCGACGTAAAATAATGCAGATCTATAAAGACATTAGCATTTATGTATCATTTATTTCATGCACTCTATAAATAGTTCTAAAGCTTGTTCGATTAATAACTGTAGAGACTTTTCAACCCTTTTCTCTTCCCATATCGAAGCCATGAGATTCACTTGCAGTTCCAACAGCTTCCGAAGCTAATTAATTGTGCGATACTTGAGCGTGCATCTGAATGAATGAATGCCTCTCAACCCTCAAACCATCCTAATGCCTAACAACCCTTTCGTGCCCGCGAGCAGCATCCCTTTCTAATAACCTTGAAGGTGTAAAACAGGATGACAAGTGAAAAGGGATACCTAAGCCACACTGTGACAAATGGTAAATAAAAAAATCTTATTTGCATATTTACTTTTCGTTGAAGAAAAATGCAAATACCTATTTTATCACAATTTCTCATGGATGCGAATGCAGCGCAACAGTTTACAAAAAGAGAGGAATAATTTCCTAGAAGTCGATCAACACCGTGGAAATGGCTGAGTCAAGTGGAAGCAATGCATACCTTTTTAGTTGAAAGTTTCTGCTTGATGAACCGTTTATCAGGCTCCTAAACCCACAAAACCTGTGACCAACTCATCTGCTGCTCTTTCAGAGATTATGCAGATTATTTTGTCTCGATCGCGTATGCTATATAGGTATACTTATTCGCATAATTAAAGAAGGTAGGATGCCCCGGCATATAAGTAGTACTATAAGGGTGGGATTTTCGTCTCCCAAATGGAAAGGATGGAAAGGTTTCGACTAAAATATCTGTTCGAGTTTTTAGACTATTACGTGATCAGCATTAAACAAGTGGCTTCTAACAGACTTCCCAAATTGGGGTGTGAAAAACTACACGGCCGATCAACGGAAAATATTTGATTATTCGTTAACAGCATAAATAAGTATTTGCAGTCCGCTGTGCATATAAAACAGTAGTTGCGTACAATTTACGAATTGTGTTGTCCATACTTGGGTATGCTGAAAAAGAAACTCCTAAAAAAACAGGAACTAATTCAAAAAACGCAACGATGCAGTCCGTCCCTTTGCCTGCAGGCACGAGCAAAATGTACAACCCTGGTGGCTGCACTAGTATTTTATTTGTCTCTTTGGGTTTTGTATTGATTTTCACGAAGGTTTTTCCTCTTTGCTCGCGGGCTGTACGTTCTTTGGCATCGGTTTTTGTAAGAAGCGGCGTGCATTGGCAAATATCTGGCCCAGCCCCGTTAGGACAGAGGGCCGAGGGCGTGAAACCCTGACCTGACCAACAGAGGAGACAGTGCGTGGGCCAAAGGCCCGACACTGTCGACGTCGACGCCGACGCCGACGCCGACGCGGACGCCGACGCCGCGTCAGCGTGGCTTGCGTCGCTTGGCCGTTCACGTTGCATGCACCCCCATCTCTGTCAGATCCGCTACACCGAAAATAATACTGCCGCCGACGCCGGCGCCGACGCCGACCCCGATGTCCCTAGTTTAATGCCTCCAATTATAGAGAGATGGTTGGATACTGATTCGCGTGTAATTTCTTTCGTATAGATTCAAAGGGCTTTGATGCACAACTGTATAGAGATTTTTTGCCGTACTTTGCTATAAAACCCTTTACATTAAAAACGCCTGCAAGCATTAAAAAAATTAAAAATCGTGCAAACAAAGAAACAAGTGAATATATAAAGCAACTTTGAAAAATATTTACCGTGACAATATCTTTAAAATATTTTTACAGTTCATTAATTTTTTTTAGTTAGTTTTTTTTAGCATTGAATAACCCAATTACCAATACTCGACCATATGTATTGCGTACCAAACGAATGTATTTATTTATTTACTTTATACTTTGAAAGCACCGCCGATAAGAATAAATATACCTATATTAAGAGACATCGTTTCAAGAAGCAATGTTCTCTCATGAGCCCTCCTGCTTGCTTACTGACAAATCTTCCTATCACCTTCCATCGCGCAGGTGATCGATTCAAAGATTCTAAGAAACCAAACCATTCTTGTCTCGTTTTCGCTGCCTCGCTGTCATATTATTAACTAGCTTCTGAGTGTGCACTTGTGAATGGCACCCCC
>LVVV01432258.1:0-15090 GCA_001676325.1 Amphinemura sulcicollis
TAATAATAATAATAATAATAATAATAATAATAATAAGGAAATAATAAAAATAATAAAAATAATAATGAACAGAGAGAGAAATGTTTCTATACGTTAATCCATTTTTTTATTTCCCTTTATTTCAGAGTAGGTAGGTACTTATTTCATTTGGTCATTTCATATGGCAAGGGATTAAATATTGTCGGGATGGTCACTGCTAATTGTCTTTTTCCATATTTATTATTACTATATAGAGGATTTTTATATCTGAGGTTAACTTGTAGGTGGGGGTGTGTACATTATGTCTATCGTGCTCTTTGTATTCGTCAGAAAAATAGTATTTTAAAATCACATGATAAATGAAGAGGTCGGATATTGTTTGAATTTTACATAATCTGTACCTATGCGATGATAATTACCACGAAGCTCCAGGAAAATTATATAAATAACTGATTACTTTTTTCTCAGAATGAAATAAGTCTAGTTTCAAAAACGTCCAATGGCACAATTTTTCACGTTTTTGTTTACACGTATTTTCTTGGATAAATTTAGCAGGGAACGTTTTACCCTCTGGTGCCAACGTAGGGTTGAGTTGCACACCATGATCACTTTGCAAACGGAACTTTCAGCGGATCCGATAGATGTTCCATTTCGGCTGGAAAATGCTGTGGGGTCAAGAACAATGACCATAGATGAAGTCTCTGCTGAGTTGGACAGCTATAATCTCTTCGAAGTGGGCGACGACGACAGGAAGGACTTTATCGAACATTTGGGCCTCTCGATCAATGACGATCCAACCATTTCGATTGAGCAAATGAATGTCATGATGTCCCTTATCGATGATAACATTAAGCTAGCAAAGATGAGGAGAGTAATGGATAATGTAATCGGAGTGAAAGACAGACAGAAATCATGTTCCGATGCTGACACAGATGACGAGGACGCGACGGTGGCGGTCGCCAGTGGCATCTGTCCTTCTACCGGGGAAGATGACGGTACGGCTGCTCGGTCGAGAGCCTTCTATCGATTCGCCTGCTAAGGCGGTAGTTTGAAAATTCGTTCGGCGAGTTAACACAAGTCTTTTTTGCTGCAGGCCACGATCGCCAAGATGTTGTCGATTTTCCAACAATTGACGAAGTGAAGCTGTCGATAGAAGCAACATCACTGAATGTCAGTAAAATCGCCAAAGACGTGAAACAGATTTCGGAAGAGATCGACAAAATCGAGCAAAAACAGAAGCGTCTTGCATGCTCTGACCTGGCTGGAGACGATGAAAAGGAAAATGTGGAGGTCAGGGAGAAAGGCGAATACGAGGAGTCTGAGAAACGAGATAACTTTGTAGAGGGTGCAGCAGAGAAAGAGGGTGATGGCGAAGCAACTGGCTCTTCATGCAACGAATCAGCCTCGGAAGATGATACGGAATCGGGCACTACTTCGGACGAAGAAGAGTATGCTGAACAAAATCCCGCGGTAAACAAAAATCTAAATAAAGGAATAGAAAATCAGCAGATTGATATTGTTGTAAACATTTGTAAAGAGCATTCATATTCCAAAAGTAGCACGTGTATAACAGGTACGGGGTGAGCTGAATTAGGCTTGCCACTGACGATTGTTACTTAAAAGCCGTTAGTGCTTGGAATGAAATTTATAATTTTCCTATCAGGATTTGCTTACTCTTTACAAACTGTAATTTAATTCATGAGAACGGTGGAGGTGCCGGGTACAAAATCGCCACTGCTTTGCGGGATGCTTTTAGGAGCAAAACAAAATGCGGCAGTGCGCGAGGAAATTATTTTACAGAAGCTCTTTCTCATTCATCTTAGATTCGCAAAGCAATGCTCGCAGGATTGTCGAGACCCACTACGTTTCTGCATGAACACCTCTTGAAAAACAAGGTCGACATTGAATACTCACGGGTAGACTCCGAGGAAGAGCGATCACAGAGCTCTCGTTATAACTACAGGTGCAAAGTTCTAGACATGGAAGGTAAGTGCTAGCGGACACAGTAAACAGCACACGATGCAGGGGAGTGGGGTTATTTCGAGGCCACTAATTCCCGGGATTATTTGCTCTGGTTCTCCTGATCTCGTCGACAACAGCCAAGGGTGAGGGAAGAAACCGGGCGATTGCAAAGTTACACGTGGCAACCAACATGCTGAGTTTGATGATTCGGCGCCAGGAAAACGGAACGCTGCCCCCGGAAATCACGCCCTTCACCACCTCGCAGTGAGTTCGTCACAAATATGTACGAAGCCTCGGACCAAAACGTTCAGCAGCTCTTTCTAACAGTGGCGTGCAGTCCATAGAGACAAGGCAGGCACTGCTTTCTTAGCTACAGCTAGCTCCGCAAGGCGCCTTTGCACCAAAGGCGTTTATTTTAGTATGTTTTGAAAGCACACACTCGCACATGTGTTGTTGCGATTTTATTGATTTAGGGAAACGAATTTTTGAAATGTAAACAAAAATGTGCCCTCCGGGCTCAAATTATTGCATGATATGGCCATATCTGACGTTCCAATGTTTTATAAACCATCCTGGAATAAATATGCTTTATGTTTATTATTATTATTATTATTAATGTGTGTGGTTTCAAAACGTATTAATTCTGCTTCCCCTCGTTATATACCCACTGAAAAGGCACTGCTTTTTATAAATGGGCGACATTTTTAGGATAGATGTCGATGCTGTGCAATGTTATTATTTTAGTAAAAATCGTCTGACGTTTTGAAAGAAATTTTCTTATCCTCCTCGACAGTAAAGATGTTATTGTTCTATTTTGTCATTTTTTGAGAGATAACAAGAGCTTCTTCTTTCAAAGACTTAAGAGTCTGGAGCCGATTCTGGGTGCGGAAGTGGAGAGCAGCGCCATCATCCTTCTGCGAAAGGAATGCGGCAGATTGAAGGAGAAAATGCCCTGCTTCAAGACGCTCTCCCACGGCAAACCCGGCGAGCACGGCGTTACCGTGCAGTGCACTGCTCTGTTTAACACGGCAGTCGGTAAGACTGGCAGTGGCGATAAGGACTGATTGTGGTCAGCCGTTTGGAAATCTTGTCTCTAGATGGTCCTGATCGAACGGCATAGCAATGTCCGAAGTAAAGTAACATTGGGGTGGGTCAGGTATTGAATGGGTGATTATCACGTACAGGACCAGTTCTATTGGGTAGGGAGGGGGAGGCGGGGGGCTGAAGTTAACACAACTTCACTCACCTTGGTAATCAGCCGTCTCGCAGTGGTAAGACAGAATTGGATTAGTGCAGGAGTCCTGCTGTTCGAGTCGATCACCGTCCTTCGGGAGGGACGTTAAGCCGGTGGTCTCTTCTCTTGTTTTTCGACGGGAGCAGGCTACGCGACATCACCATTCACCGGGTCTCCCCTCCTCACTTCTATGATAGGTTATAGGTTCATCATGTTCTCATTCACCGACGGTATTAGACTAGTGGCACAAAGTCATTTGTCAAAACACCAAATAAATCGAAGACCAATCAGATGTTCGTGTCGTGATATTCGCACTTCGACCTGGGGCTTGTTTTGTTTCAGGTACTGGACGCAACAAGCGGCGGGCACGCAGAGATGCTGCCGAAAAGCTCGCGAGAATCTATTTCAAGACGAAAGAAGGCCAAACACAGATAGACTAGCAGAAATCCTAGAACCGAGGGAAAATAATATGCCAGAGGTAACAAGAAGGTCGATAATATTCATAAAAACAAACATACAACTTGCTGAACTTATGAAACTAAATAAATAGTTGTTATGGATGATGAAACATCGTTCCCTCAGGAATTATTCGTCTAAAATTCACACATTCCTGTAGGATTTGGATGACGTACTTGGGTGTGAATATGTTTTTGGGATATTTTAGTTATGTACAGTAATGGATATAAATACATGAATGTGAAATGCATGCTAACGCGCATGCCTTCAATGTCTAATGTCGATGATACCTACAAAGTATGAGAATGAACTTAAAAAAATATAGCGTGCAAATGGCTTATGGCATTTTAGCAACAATCCAGGGCAATTTCCCCGTGCGCTTGAACCACCAATAGTCGTAGCAGAGTTTCCCGATCACGAGTATGATGAGCAGGGAGAGCACAGCGTTGAGCAGGTACCACGGCTGCAGCACGTAGACCGGGGGCTCTCGGCAGATCGCGCTGCGGGACAGTCCTCGAATCTGCAAACAACGTCGACGGTAGTCAAGATTTACCGCGATCTTACACGATCTTGCACAATCTCGCACAATTTTGTATGTTTGAGTAGATAAATTAATAAAAGTCACATACCTCAACTAGTGAATTCTTGTCAGCCTCCGAGTAGGAACATTTGATATCGTAAATATCTTTGACTAGAATAAGATATTTTACCAGCAGATCCTGAACAAAACAATATTTTTGAGTTGAAATATACATATACTGAAAGGGAGCCAGGAAAATTCAAGATTTTCACATGAGTGATTTCTTTACCTGAAAACTTGGCGTAAATGTGCAATCACACTTCCATGGGTTTTGCCCAAGGAATATATTGACAGCGTGGCTATTCTGTTGTAGGGCGTTGTCGATAGCATACGTGGGTAACTCAGAAATGTGATTTTTCCTCAGACTGAGTACTCTGAAGTTCAGCATCCAATCTGAACCTTCGAGTTCGCTGACAGACTTGATGTCGTTGTCGTCCAAATAGACATCGGAGACTCGCCTGTAGTGCGGGTTGCTGACTAGCGGGCGCAAGCTGGAGATCTAAATTTAGAAAGAATTTGTCAACTCATTTGCGTGCAAATTCATTCAAAATTCAATGACGTTCGTACTCGTAGATAAGCAAAAAGTGTTCCGATACGCGTAAACAAATATGAGTCATTCTGCGGCTAAATGAAAGAAATATGCCGGCAAGTGCCTACTGCTGCACCTATGGACCTATGAAAGTGTTCGGCGATTACTGCGACCGCGGGCCGACTAACCTGATTCCCTTTAGCGAGCAAAGTGGTCGTGTTGGTAGGCAGCCTGTCAGGCAGTTGTAGGAGTCCCCGGCGGTTGCAATCGACGGTTATCACCGGGACGAGGTGGCCGTCGCCCCACACGATGTTGGACAACCAGCAAGAGCAATTGTTCGGGGGCTCCTTGGGGCATTCGGCCTGCAGCGCCTGGAACAAGATTGTTATTACTAAGCGCTAACTCGGTTCACTCGACCGACCATCATCAAGCTAGACGTCGTTGGGTTTTGCATGTGTTCATTTGGGCCATGGGACCGTGGCGCAGGTCATGTACCATCCTGACCCAACGCTGATTGCTACTCGACCGTATCAAATAGAATCATCAGTCAAATTAAGACAATTTAAATAGTCGATAACTTGGCAATAGCAACAGTGATAGCTACTATACATTTCACAACCTTTTAAACATTATTGACCCTCGATCGGAGCGTGATGACGAATACTAATTAGCATGATCTGAGCCCGTGACTGAAAAAAATTCAATTGCGATTTGCGTTGGAAGATTTCGATGATTTTCACAGTATAACGTGCTAGTCGAGTGACGTGTACTCACTCGGGCATCTTTAAAATAGGGGAAGAAGTAATTGCAATTTCAACATATTTCTTTATCCCTTTTGCAGATTATTCAGAAAGCATTAGCTTTTCCTCGCAATGCTTGTTTCTTTAGTTCCATTACAGTAATTTAGCCAACTGGTTTTAAATAAATAGATTTCAGAAAGAAGTTCCATAAAATTGAAATGATTTCAGCGGTAGTTCAAGAAAATAGTTTGCTGAGCACTGATCTTCAAATAATGTGAGGCAATATCAAGGTAGTCTTGGCAGTTGATGGCAGCAAACGAAATCGAGGTTTTTGCATAACATTGTCCATGAACTAGCCTTTACATTAGCGAATGTTGATTACATAGGTTGATGCACACATTTCAAGTACATCTCCATATATTCTGTTGTTTATTCTATAAATTACTGTCAAAGCAGATCAACGTACATGTTAACATGACTATATAGCCTATAACGTGCAGGACATTCTACTTCTTGGGCTAATAAGGAAGAAACTTTTTCGCAAAGTCACCTTGATATTGGACATGTCGGGCCAGCGTGGGCGGGGCCCCCGAGGGGCCACCATGAACCCATTTCGACATGAGCCATGGCAAGCAGAAGGGGCTCCTCGGCTCGGGGGCGACGGCAAGCCACATGGGGGGAAGGGGCCACCAAGTACGCATTTTGACACGGGTCATAACGGGCAGCAGGGGCTCCTCGGCTCGGGGGCGCCGACAAGCCACATAGGGGGGGGGAGGGGGGGAGCCCCATCTAGTTCTCACCTTGACATGAGCCATGACGGGCACCAAGGGCTTGCCCGGATAGGGTGCCCCGAAGCAGGTCAGCTTGTCCCGATCCACGACACGGTGGGCCACCGAGGTGTTGGCCCCGTTGGCCACGAGCCATGTCAAGTCCGAGCTACAGTTCCACTCGTTCTCTGCGAACAGAAGCGACATTGTCGGGCTCGGGATTGTCAGGAATATTTGGAGCAGCACAATCGTTTTCTTTGATGCGAAGAACAACAAATAGTGTTCCGTCGATCCACGCCTCTGTTTCGAAATCTAAACTAAAACGAGCACTGGACTATGATCTGTCTGCAATATAGAAATAATTTCATTGGAGAGTTCTTGCAATAATCGAATCTTAGCGGCATTTGTAATTTTCTCATTTTATCCAAGATTAAAGCTCTTGAAACACGAATCTGTCTTATCTATATCTTTGCAGGAAACAAATTAGGATAGAAAATATGTTAGGAGTTAGTACAAAACAAATAGAGGTACGTCCTTTACTCGTGAATCCCAAGCTGCCACATTTCCCTGGATTTAACAACTTTTCCTAAAGGAATCCGACACAGAGTTCACGTGAAGACGAACTTACTGTAGGTAAGTTTTCATGCTCAATATCACGCTCTAAATCAGACGCTTCGTGCATTTAATACTTATATTAAGGGACTCAAATCTATTTAAGCATCATGATCGATATCATTTGTACGTAGTACATATCTACAAGCAAAGAGTACGCCATGGGCTTTAGATCTGGGCTTGGTCAACGTAGCAATGAGACAATTAGGTAGATGCACTTCCCAATAATGGACGACTTTAATCAAACATTTGAAGCTTTACGAGATGTTACTTTTTAAAATGATTCCTGTAAATTTGATGAAACGTTAAATTTTACAGTTTAGGCAAGGGGGAATTAATAATACCATGGCGAGTAATTTCATTGCTTGCCTTCATTATTTCACAATATTGTTTGGTGGACCTAGATGAGGAATGCCCTCAATCTGGGAGACCCAGAACCGTGAAGTATGTAGCTATAAGCAAGCGCAGACGGACTTGTCATAATACAGCCGTAAAATTACACCAGCTGTTGGCAAAAAGCAGATGGGTAAAATTAGCATCAAGATGTGATAAACCTCTTAAAACAGGATGGTTCAACCTAAAACTAGGCCCTCTTTCATAATGCCTGCAAAATTATTTTCAGCCATTCCATTATAAAGGCCAGCACGCCATGTGTGCCAAAGTGCCAACGCAAAGTGTCAGAGGAATTTTTAAATACAAATTTTACTTTTTGCTTTCAATGAGAAAACTGGAACGGCTCTGACCGGGCAAGGTTGTACGTTTTTGTGCCTGACAATTCAGTGTAAATTGGCAGCATGACGTGGAAATCACGTTCGCGATTGCTTTTCAAATCACAGATGAATAAATCAGTCGTGTACTAGTCAATCATGTTGACAGATCTATTCCAAGCCATCTAGTATTTAATGCGTTTCAAAAACATAACTTACAATAATTAGCACTGTTTATCGAAGAGCAGCTAATTTGAATTGTTGATTTTCTCTCGTTGACGTCAGCGTCAATATTGAGGTGATGTTATTAATGTATGCCCCGACGCCAGAGAACCAGATAATCAAGAGATATGTCTTCAATATTCCAGCTTGTTATGTTTTAACATCCAAGTATAGTAATCATCTGCTCAAATATCTAGAGGTCGGTGCTAGTTTATTTGGTGTCAACAAAATCCACAGGTATCGTTAAACCCTCTTTTTTTGCTAGAAAGTTCATAAAACGTGTATGCACATTCAATTTCAACGATCTTCTTAGTTGAACAGTATGTATGTATGGGTATGGGTATGGGTTTGGTTATGGGTATGGGTATGGGTATGGGTATACCATAGTATGGGTATGTAGTAGGTAATAGGTAGGTATATCTCGGCAAAGGAATAAAACAGTGTTTCTTTTGAAATGGCCTTAAATCGTAACTTAATTTGGTGTATTCAAGGAAACAAAACAACTTGAGTCTACGAGTGCGATTGCAAACATTGGGTGCTAAATGATTGGTCCTTCACTGAGCAACGTTTTATTTTATTTAATAGGCTACAAGACCCGCCCATTGCGAATTCCGCCCATTCCAGCCTTGTTTCGTTTGGCGAATATTTTTCTCGAAGCGAATACCAACATTTGGGCACAAAGAAACAGAGCAGCATATCGCTTCCAATTACAGTTTCGATTGGTACTTCGTATATCCTTCATTAGAGCACTTGAATATCGCGACTGTGCTGTTAATTCAAATAGCGCTCCACTCTTCAAGTTGCGCGGACGCCGGATCCAATCAAACGAAATCCACAAACAAAAAACGAAACGATAAAATTCACTGCCAAGTGTGCGGATATGGTATGCATTGAGTGACGATTGCAAAAAAAAAAAATTGGGAATCTAGTTTTTCATGAATATAAATTCAAATGAACGATAATAACGATTGCATCGAAGGTATAAATATACTATTCGAGATTCGAAATTGGATGCTGCCCGACGCGATACAAGCAACCAAATGCACTTCATTATAGCAGCAGATATATTCATGGGGCATGAATGCAAAAAGTGCAATGCAGCAATCGCAGAGTTAATTGTCTTACAAGAGCCACATGGCTCTATTGATTAGAGTGATGACTAATTAATTATTCCGTGTGTTTACCCGCATTTTGCATGGGTAAATGCGCAAGAGGCATTGTTGTAGTACGGAGCAGCAATGAGCATTGCGGAGTGGGTAAACATGCTTGACATGGCCTAATCAGTAACCACACAGCATTATCATTCCTCAAACAACGAAGCTCCTGCTGCCCCTTCTATTATAGAATACATCATCGCATTCGCACCCAACAGGCAACTGATTCACTCGCTTTGTTTGTCACTAGAGTTGGTCGCTTTCTGTGTGTACTTTTTTTGGATTATTACATGCAATTCCGTTCTAGTATCGTTCAATAAAACGTTTTAACTGTTGGTTTAAATTTGGCTAGCTGTTATGGTTTGTGTCAACTCATTGCCGTGACTCTGGTCTGGTTTATAGGTAATCCATGTTTTTTTTAGATCATAGTTCAGAAGGAAGTATTGACAAAGTCTTGCAATTTCTGAACGAGGAAAGCAAACCCTAGTATAATGCTTCACACACGAAGCAAGTGCAGTAGAACCATGGCGTGTGTACTGTGTACTCGTTCAAAACGTTAAACACAGAATATTACAAGGCTCTCCACTCACCCGCTAAGTAAACCTTGTCTAGAAGCGGCGGACTTGCAAGTACGCTCGAGTCCAGCTGAGAGAGTCTGTTAGAACGAAGGTCAAGAGCGTGAAGCGATCGAAGCCGGGAAAAACTCGTTTCCGACAGCTTTTCCAACTGCAGTCTAGACAGGTGCACCACCTGGAAAATAAAATTCTATGAGTTCCTATGGAAACTTATCTAAATTTTCCGCTTTTCTTGCCTTGAAATGAATAGATTGACCTACCTCGAGGTCGCTGGTGGGGAAGTCTGCCGTCAGTCTGGTGATATTCCCGTCCACGACAACCAGCTTGTGCAGTTTCGGGAATATCGCGGATATGTAGTCGGGGTCGAACGTGTCGTCTGGCCATCGACACAAAACCAACACTCGCACTCGAGAACTGAAACGATGAGATCGATTCAATCACGAGTCGCAAAGAAGGCACGCTACGCGGGAATAAATAATTAACACACCCGTGTCTGTAAGCCCCTCCATGAATCGGGAAGTGATTGTTACTCACCTCCCCCAGATGTTTTCGTGCAGTCCCCCGGAACAGAGCAGAGTCAACCCCTTCGCTTTCACCTTGCAACTGTCCGAGTCGTCGAGGGACGCGCACGGGTCTGCCGCTTTCTTCGACGTTACCAGTGGAAACAGGGAGAAACCCACGCATAATATTACGGCCAGCCTGAAATATGTATATTTCTTCAGCCTTTCAATTTGCGAGATGATACATATTGTAAGTGTGATCAATATAAAATAGTTTTAATTCACTGAGATCTACCCCTGTAACAGGCTTATCAACCTAAAGAGCGATATATAGATGAAATACAGGCCCCTAATGACTATACTCCAGACAAGAAGGTACAACAGGTGACCTCTGAATCTGTATCTTTTCCCTCTAATGTAATAATCGTGTACCCATGAGTGCTTGAACGGGGTCAGGGGCGCAATGTAGACTAACGCAGACCACGCTGCCGTTTTGTGCGGAATAGTCGCAAAGTTGGGAATCGGAATCGCACAGCTCGCGGAGAGTAATGATAAATTGCAGCGAGTAACCGGTTTCCGATGGCATTAGCGAGCCCGAGTAGGGGCAATCATGGCCAATGGCAGCACGCAAATACGGCTCGTAATTAGAGAAACCCATGACTGAATTGTTTCATGTGGTCGTTTAACTTGTAGAGAGGGAAAGGGATCGACGGCAGAGAATCTGGGTCAATGTGTCATCTGACAGATTTGTTACTTCATAACATGTCTTAAAGATACTTGTCTGAATTTGTGCGGAATGCGAATTAAAATTGGCCAAAGGAGCCAGCGCACATACCACGGCATAAATAAATGGAGCGTTCACTATACGATATTACAACAGCGACAGCGATATGAATGAATGCTTTTATAAAACAATGTCTGTGGGTTGTGGTGTCTGAAACGATATTCTTTCCGAGAATATCACTGGGTCAGGGTAACTAAATATCGTATCACACTTTTATCACATATTATCGCCTTAGAGTCCATTGATTATCGAAGAGTAGTTGCCACTTTCCGTGCCACTTCAGATATTAAGTAAAACTGTCAGACACACGAAATAGCGCACGAAAAAAACACGCTTGCTCACGTCCTTACCGTGCCACTGTTCGAGCGCCGAGCCCGGTAGGCGCCATGTTCCCCTTTCTTTAGCAGGCGGCTGACGACTGGAGGCCTAGGAGTCACGACCGCTTCCGTAAATAAACAATGGTGCGTCGCGACGGAGTGCGGTGACGGCGCGGTACAAGTCGCACGCGTAGTTCGAGCCGGCGTCGTTGAATGGGTCGTCGGTTGTCGGCCCGCTAGCGAGGGGCCGGTCGCCGATTGCTGGCAAGGTCGTCCCGACTCATAACCACGTGGGGCGGTGAGCGTGGTGGGACGGTACACCGACGGTCTGAAGGAAGCGTCGGCTGGGAGATGCGTCGCCGCGCTAAGCTTTCCACGGCGTTGCGTCTTGTTTTGTAGTTTTTCGATCAATTCAGAATTTTAATACAAGCGGGGGAGATGGAGGGGGGGGTGGGTCATGTTTAGGCCTTAGCTTTTTTACAGAACTGTTGATGTTGGAAACACAGGTTCTCTGAGATCACCGAAATTAAGCTACATTGCGCTGGCTCAGGTATTGGATGGGTGACCAACGACCAGTTCTTATTGGGAAAGAGTTTGGAGGAACTGCTGAAGTTAGCTCACTTACATTGCTTATAAACCTCTCGACAAAGTTGGAAAGTTGGATTAGTGGAGGAATGCTGTTGTTCAAGTTCAAGTAGTATAGCGTCCTTCGGAAGGGACGCTAACTCATCGGCCCCCTCTCCTTGATTCTATTCGGCTGGAATAAGCTTCCTCCACCGGGCATCCCCTCGTCCCTTCTAGGTTAGGTCAGGCTCATCATCACCATGGATGACGCGTCATCCACTCATTCTCCGACGCCATTAGACCAGTGCAGGCCCAGTGGTCTAAACAGCGCGTAGTTACGTCCCACTAATCAATCAATCACTCAAGTTTTAGCTTTTTGGGTAATTTTACTCTAAACCACATATTTCCAGTCTCATTATTACAGTTATTATTTTAAAATACGATCCTCGGCGCAAACCATTCAGTTCTATTTTTTGGCATTATTTGTGGTTATAATCTTGGAAGGTCCTGACATGTGTATGATAGAAATACCCCTTCTGCCCAGAAATCTGATAGTTTTGCTGCGTGTTGTCACGATCTTGTCGCCTGAATTGACATTTGACGGAGTTGAGTTACTCAATAGCCATGAAACAAAATTAGTATAAGTGCAAGTACTTAAAAGTAAGAATTGTCATAATCGGACAACAATTATTGTGCAATTATTAAGCAGCCGTCAAAGATTCTTGCATGTCCTTGCTATAAAAGAAATGTACGAGATCCAGTTGTGGTATTATGAGCTCACCACCGCGACTCCAATAAGACACAGATACCGAAAGTCAATTATCATTGCAATCTAGCCCGCTGCAGTACCTACCTACTATAATCACTATGAAAGAAATGTGAGCTTACAGTGTTCTGGATGAGTCTCAAAGCGGAGACTGAGTGACTAGTAACTGGAAGAGTCCATATCAACATTTTTGTGAGATTTGACTGGACCCCATGGACAGCAATGATTGCAAAGTCTCTCAGACAGACTCCAAAAAAAAAAAATTTGCCAAATTTTAGTGTTTCTGGTCAGAAACGTCTGCCAGCAAGAAGAGGAAGGAAGGGTTCAAGGAAAGCAGAGCACGAAAAATGTCCTCTCCTCTCCTTTCAAGAGCTCCTTACCCTTCTTCAGAGGCAGGAGATTGTGTGTAACTGGATATTTCACTTGGTAGAGAACCTGACTGGTAACCAGGATTTCCGGGTTCGTATCCTGGTTTGTTTGCACTTTTTATGTTCCCATCCCTTTCTTGTTGGTATATGCATCTGATCACAAACAACAAAACTAGTAACACAGAAACACTTACCCAGTAACATAGTAAAAAATGTCTAAAATAGATGTGTACACAAGTTGCAATATTTTGAATTTTTATATATTTTTAAAAGGACATTCACTGGACATTTACTGTCAAGATAACAAGCACAATTGTACACAATAATAATCAGCAAGCTTCTAGCAAGCCACATTATAACTCGTTGCCTTTACTTAGTGTATGAACACTTTCATCCCGATTGAACACCAGGGGCAGCTTTTCAATTTTCTGGTTGGTTGAGGTGCAATAGTGTGACACCAGTAGCATTTGGTGAAACTGGGGAAGCAACTCAAGGTACCTCCAGACAATCAACATATTGGGGTCTATAAATCACTGAAATTAATTGCCAAAAATATAAAAAAGGTACAGGGCTATTTTATCGGTTATTGGAATGTTATTGACTCCAATATGTTGACTGCATTAAGGTACCTTGAATTGCTTATCTGGTTTATAAGTTATTATAACCCACTGCTTGCTACTGTTGGACATCCCTATAAGAATATAGCCCCAGCAAACCAAAACTCGACGTCAAGTTTATTAGGGAAGGTAGGGTGCGTGGCCCCAACACGCTGGTCCCTGTAGTTATCCTGGAGAGATCTAGATGCCACTTCTAAATACAAACACCAACAAATAGTACACGCATTGCATCTGCATACGAGCACAAATTTAGCAATTGATTATACTTGATACTCATTTTACTATTTGCATGCCAGGAACTTGGCATGCCATTTTCAAAATCTTGAATGTGTTGTCTGCATACAGAAGCGATACTCCTCAATTGCTTGCAATTTGCCAAATGTTGACAAACCATTTCCTGCAAATTAGCCAGTTG
Organism: Amphinemura sulcicollis; assembly: GCA_001676325.1. NCBI lineage: Eukaryota > Metazoa > Arthropoda > Insecta > Plecoptera > Nemouridae > Amphinemura > Amphinemura sulcicollis. The sequence continues at coordinate 13,849 of LVVV01432258.1, forward strand.
AGATTAAAGCCTCGACGCCCAAAGTAACAAAAAATGCATTGCTTTAAAGGGATATTTTGATAGAGATATTTGCCTTTCATGTGCTCCCTGGAGTAATTTTTCAGTGCATTATATTCTTGCCAATTCATAGTCTCTGCTTTGCAAAATAAAAAGGCTTTCTTCCAAAAGTTGTTTTGAGAGAGTTGCTTAACGTAAGATGCCATTCCAAGCAGAAAGTCCAAGCATTGAGCTAATAAGGTTGTCAGTGCATGGGCATTGCATGCTAACTCCAGGAGATATGATTTGGAAACAGCTTTTGGCCCTCACAACTGGTCCTTCAAACGGACAGCAGACAAGGCTTTGAAAGCATTGAATCAAAAAATTGATATTATGCCAGTCCTGTTGATGGTCTGTATCAGTGATGTGATAATCTTTTCAAATAACATTTGTGATTTCTAACAAATAACACATAATAAAATGCTATCTCTCAAAAGTCAAAACGATTCAATGGAAAACAACATTCTAGAATATTTAAGAGTGGAGGTGCATAAAAAATATTTGTAGCACCTGATAAATGGTAATTATCTACAAAAACTCTATGTTTATTGTCCCTAGCTAACCTAACGCCTGCTTGTACTAAGAAGACCAGGAAAACCAAGATGCCGCTTTTGGCGAGGTCGGCGTAAGTGAGGTTACGGTGGCCACCGGAGGATAGTCTGCTGTTTCGGTCGCATCGCCGGCTCTCGAGACTGCCGGCTCGTGCTGTGCAGCCGCCGCCGCCATCTTGGTGTTGGTCTCCTGCTGCATCGCTCCCTCGTACTGGCGAACAGACTCTAGTGTCATCCCATGCCACTCGTCGATCCAGGCAAAAGCTTGTCGGTGCCCGAGCAGGAGAATGTCTTGAATTGACTGTGAAATAACGGTTTGTTTTAGAAATTGTGTCTATAATTGCCTAGTACAAAGTGTAAAATTTTTATTGAACACCTTTTTGAACTAACTCATTTCTAACACATGTCAGTCATACTGTTGGAAATAGTTAGTAAAATTTTCAGTCTACTCGATATTCTCCGGCTATGCTCGGCGTTTGTCCGATTAGTGTGCTTCGGCACTCGTTACAGAAATACATGTGCCAGACGGAGAATCGTGTTCTTCTACTTTATATCAACCATTAACATATTCTATCACCCATTCAATTTGTTCCATTCCATTCCCTTCCATATCCCATTTCGCGATGAAATAACAGGTTCATCGTGTCTATAAATA
>LVVV01432259.1:0-15100 GCA_001676325.1 Amphinemura sulcicollis
GAGAGGTTGATAAGCAAGGTAAGTGAAGTTGACGTACTAGCTTCACTCCCTCCAACCTCTCACCCAAACAGAACTGGTCGTGTGCACGGTAGTCACCCATCCAAACCAGAACCAGTGAAGTGTTGCTTAACTGCGGTGATCTCAGAGAACCAGTGTTTCCAACATGCTAACACCATTCGGTTTAAGCAATCATATTCCTCTGCATAAATATTGCAAAAATTACTTATCTTGAATGAGAAGCTCTGGCTTCTGATCGTCGCATAATTGAATATCTTGTACAACCCGTTGCAAAAACGCACCACACTTCAATAATAATATTCTGGTAATGAAAAGTACTGTTATAAAGCTTGCACTTTACCTTAATTCTTCCACTTCTTGATCTCGACAATCCTCGGATGCTGGACCCTGTGCCGAAGTCGACCTGCCGGACAGGTTGTCTCGTCGCACAGCTGACAGAGGCGTCCCTCCTCTGTCGTGGAACCCCTAGCCGCCGGACCCCTAGCTGAAGTGCTCTTCACCGGGGCAGATGTCTTCACCGCAGAGGAGGGCCTCACCACCGAGGAAGCCGATGCTTGCGACGACGACAGACATGAAGTCTTCATGCACGAGCATTTCTTCTGGGGTGTGGAACTCTTCTTAGCACCTTTTTTGATATTGCAAACACCTTTCGATGGGGAACTCTCAAGCAATGAGGAAATATGCGTATGCGAATAAGTCGTCACAGTGGGGGAAATCTTCGCGCTTGGGAAACCCTTCACGGAAGGAGAACACTTGGGTGGCGTTGGATCCTTTTTCAATGTGGTTATCTTCGTTCGATCTCTACTGGGACCCTTTGTGGAATCCTTTCTTGAAGCGGAACTTTCCTCTAAGATGGAACTCCTCACCTCGGGACGATTTGAAAGCGGTGAACACTTCTTGAATATACAACAGTTGGCCATTAAACTATCTAACTCCAACATCTTTGTGGTACTCTCCTTCACAGACAGTCCCTCTGCAAAAATGGAATTATCCAAAGTTTTTTTCCCTTCCGCCGGGTCAGAACCGTCCACTGCCGCAACGCTCTGGTGTGATAAGTCTGTAGATGGAAAGAGATTGCGATCGCCGGAAACGCGAAGGATGAGAGAGCGTCGGGGCGAAGGGGTGAGCTGAACCCTTTGAACTGCCAGGGGTTCAGATGTACTGGCAGTAACTGGCATTTTTGCAGTTACTGAGTTTTCTTCCGCATCTTCAGTTTCACTTTTTTCTGATGAGGATTCCGCTTCATCGGTCGTTAATCCTTCCGCATCTTCAGTTGCGATTTCTTCCGATTCGGCTTTAACTTCTTGGCGTTCTTCTGTAAACACTGATGCCATGAGCTGGTCCAGTTCATCCCAGGTCATGGGCTTGCCTAGGTCTTGAGTCAGGACAGCAGGGTTGCAAGCTTCCCTATCACTCTCCTTTTCGGGGAAGCTGGCTTTTCGCGCGATTTCTTCGAGTTGAAGCTGCTCCATGCGCTCCTCGAGTTCAGAATCCCTACTTATCTCGAAGAAACACTCAAAAATTCTGGACCTTCTGGACTTTCTTTTATAAAGAGGCATCCTGGATGACCTGGGGATGGTGGCCATTCTGGGCTTGTTCTCAACCTTGGTAATGTTGTTAGGTGCGCTCTCAGAGCAATGGTCGGCCTGGGCAACCTTGATGTGAGTGCAAGTATCGGTTTGTGTAAACTTGGTAGCAGTTCGAGGCTCGGTTTGTGTAAGCTTGGTTGCAGTGCAAAGCTCGACCTGGGTAGCCTTGCTCTCAGTATGAGGCCCGGTCTGTGTGGTTTTATTAGTCTCGCTCTCAATGCAATGCTCGGTTCTTGGTATGTTCTTGGTATCAGTGCAAGGCTTAGCCTGGGTAGCCTTGGTATCAGCGCAAGGCTCAGCCTGGGTAGCCTTGGTATCAGCGCAAGGCTCAGCCTGGGTAGTCTTGGTATCAGCGTAAGGCTCGGCCAGGGTAGTCTTGATATCGGCGAAAGGCTCGCCCTTGCCGGACTTTGTGGTAGTCTTGGGCTTCTCTGAGTCATGCACTATTGTGGGTTGCGAGTTGGCTGGTTGGAGTTGGTAGGTTTTGGTTGGAGGTGCGACAGTTGAAGTATGGGTTTCTCCGCATGCTGTTGTCGGTGAATTTTGATTATGTTTCTCTCTTCGGTTGAGACTGTGGCGTATCTTCCGTTTTCTTATGGATCTTTCTTGCTGGTGACCAGGAAGATCATCCAGAGCAGTCGTATTCAACGTTGGGTCTTGGATAACTCCGGGGAATGGGTTTATTTCATCAGTGAAGTCTGAAATTTCGGGGTGCAGCGTGAATCTCTCCGTGTTGACTCTTTCTTCCTTTGTCGCCTTGTCTTCGTCGTCACTGAAAAGTTCGTCAAGCAGGCCAAATACCTCGTCCGTAAACACTAGTTCTTTTGATAGTTGATCTTTATACGACTTGAACAAATCATTGTCTTCCTGTGTAAAATCAGGGATCTCGAGGATGGAATCCAGTAACAAACCAAACGACCCAAACCCGGGTTTGGGCTCGTGATTTTTTCCAAGATAATGTTTTTCTGCAATGTCAACCACCTCTTCAACAGCTCGCTTCACACGTTCTTTGACGGACTTGTTCTTATTCTTCACAACCAGAGGAAGACTTTCCCATTCTCTAATAAATAAATCTTCTTCCGTGAGGTTTTTTAGCGGTTTCATAGGGATTTCTTTGCATTTAATGTTGGCTTCTTTGGTAACTTTAAGATCTGCGCAATGTGACGTTTTAGCAATCGCTCCCTGTGAAACTTTCAAAATCGCATCTTGCACCTGTGGAATTTTAGTCGCATTTTTTGAGTGGTTGTTCTTGATTTGGTCAGCGACCTTCGTTTTGTCCCATTCCTTGTTCTTGACCTGTTCCTTGCTTTCGACCAGAACCATGTCAACGTCCGAAAGTTTGACATCGTCCAGCACAGCCGGAACTTTGTTGCAGGAAGACATCATTGCCTTATGAATAGGAAGACTCTCTGAGAATAAACTAGTCGAAGAATTGAAGCTGTCTTTAAGGATCTCATCCATTTCGGAAATGGCTTCAAAAAATAATCGGCCGTCATTCTGTCGCCCAGTCACACACCCCGCAACTAATCGTGGAGCTTGCGACGGGACTGTCTCAGGAGACTTCCCAATATCCTTTGTCTTTTTCTTGTATGCCAGTATTTTTACAATATTTATTGCTACGGGCTTTTGCTCTGCCAATTTCGGAATTTTAGGTGTCGGTGCAGAAACCTTGAGAACAAAAGGAGCACTTCCATGTGTGCAAGTAACAGGTTTGCCTGCTGGCTTAGTCGTACACACGACGCTACGCGCAGACGCTAACGCACCAGGAAGCGTGGGAATGTTTTCTTTCGGATGATGAAGCTCCATGTGCCTTTTTCTGCTAATCTGTTTGCATTCGGCAAGACGCTGTGCTTTTCGCAGAGCACCGAAATTTGATTTCTGAGTTTCCTTGGTTTCGATTTCTCTCTTCTCTTCAGGAAATTTTTTGTTGAGTGTCAGCATTGATCCGATTGTCAGATCTTTTTTTGAACTCGTTTGGAGTATACCGTGGTAAATCAACAACTTAACTTCTTCCAGCAAAACAAATGGCTTCATCATCGTCTCCCCTTGAATTGTTTTCAAATCCAATGCATCCCTTTTCTGGAAGCAGAATAAGATTGCAACCCCAAACAGAGTGACTCTTACCTCACGAGACCTGCCGGACAGATTCACGGCCACCACTGCAGTGCTCAAGTGGTGCATCCACTTGATTCGTCGTTTTATGAATTTAGTGGCGTAAAACTTTTCGAAATGAGCGATTGATTTCTCGCAGAAGGCTGGCAGCACGCACGTGGATTCATAGTGCATTACGAATACGTGCGTCCAAAGGTTTTCCTGTAGGAGCATCAGTGAAGTCGGCACCAAGTGTTTCGTCCTGCAACAGGCATCCTTGTGTTTCTGATACATCTCGTTCAGACGAAACTTGATTGAGATGTCTTGCATTGCTCGCAACCCTCTCTGCATGAGAGATTCGTTGTCCGCGTTTAGCCCCGCAATCAGCACTTTGATCAACATCGTTTCCAAGCTGTAGTGATAGCAACAATCATTTATTAGGCGGTGAAACAGCAGCTTGAGATGCTGTTCTACGTAATGCGCGACACCGTAAGATGCCGCGCATAATTTCAAACTTTCAGATAGCTCTTTTGCGGCTTCTGTGAGTGAATTTTCCTTTCTAAGACTATGATCCCAGTACATGGCCAACAGTCTTGGACCACGGGCCAGGGATGGATCCTCGGCGTTGTGTAGCAATTCGTGAAATACTTTTGTCAAAACCTTGCACAACGCATCATCTTTTTTAAAACTAACGACAGTCATATGGCAGAAATGCTGTCTCATCTCTGCCAGTTTCGTAACAAAGTCATGGAAATCAGTTTGGTCGTCGCCAGACAGAGTAGACATTGCTAAGATCGCCTGGCGGGAGATAAATTTGCCAAACATTTCTGGTATCTTGTCACCCGCAGAAATATGCTGAAGGAGCTCGAAACACCGGCGGAGACATTTTTGACAATCTTCCTCCAGTAGTTGTCGAAATCCATTCTCGATAAATTGAGCCTTTCTTTCAATCATTTGGCTTTGCCAAACCAATTGCAACTTCTTGATCTCGGATTCATGGTCGATGTTAAGACAAGTCTTCAGAAATTTAGCAAACAATACCTTTTCGTTTTCCAAAATCAGCATGACTCGATCGATATATTCAGCAACATCCACAACATCTTTTTGGAGAAGGTCAGCGTGGGTCGCAAATGCAGGGTACATTTCGAGATAGATGCTGTCAAGGCTCTCAGCTTTATAAGAAAACATGATGCACAACGTTTTATAAAATCACACTTATGAATTTGTTTCTGGTTCAAACTGCAAAAACTTCCATCTAGCCAACGCTTAAGTTCATTTAAACGTATCACCGATCTCATAAGCGCAGAAACAGTAAGTATTTTGAGAAAGCAAGGCAAGCAAACATTGCCTACACATTGTGGGTCCTCTATCCCAAAGATTAGACACTGGCATACGCACTAAACTGGATTGTTTCTCTTGAAGTCCCACTACCACATCAATACAATTCCAGAAGAAAAATGAAACGAACTCACGCAATCGCAATTGTCACTCGTATCTCAGATAAAATATTTCGCGTAACACGCCAACCACCATTCAACATACTCGGAGTATGTATGACTCAAATATTGTACAAGCATCGCTCGCGTTAGCAGCAAGAGGAGCGAACGGTTGCTAGCTGCTACCTATTAGCAGTCCAGAGACTGACTAACGCTCCAGAGGGTTGCGAAAATGTGTTGAGTGCTAGTTTGTTTTTAAATGACAGCTCAACGTTTGAGTGCGAATGAAAGCTGAGAATATGTGCAGACCTCGGAGTCCAGGAAGTCTTGTCGTCACAGTAAAATAATTCACAAACACTCCGGAACGCAGACTAACTAATGCGATAAGCTTTTGGTCTAAGCGTCATTTCATCTTAAGAAAAATTTAAAATCAACTTTGTCAATCAATTTTGTCAACGACAAACATTCTGCTAGAGATGAGCTACCCCAGCCCTGAAGTAGCCATTAGGTCTAAGGGTTATTTTGGAATGTTTCACTGCCAGCTACTGTATGGGTGCCATTTCCTAGTGTGAAAAGTCATCTTTTTCTTAACTTTGAATAGGGTATAGAATTGGCTGTATGTATTAACTGCCGGTGATACTTAGAATAATTATGACATCAAATGGTGCAATTAGTATTTAGTAGTATACAAAATGATAGAATTTCCATTGCTCTTCTTACGAGTGGAATAGAATATCAACATTAAAGCACCAGACATATCACGTGCATTCATATCAAATCTTGTGGTTTCCGATTAAAAACTCAAATTCTAGAGTATGTTGTCATGAATGTGTCGGCAAGACAAATATGTAGGGATGAGACCTTGCGAACCACTTTGACCGGAATCGGTGCCCAAGACTTGTGAAGACGTTGTTTAATTTTCTCAAAACGAACACAGCGACTTTTATGGTTGAGGACAAAATTTTCTCGCAATAATATCTTGTGCGTCACGTGATTATGTCATCAAATAGTAGTTACTAGTGAGTATACTGACACGATTGTGAAATCGTTTAAATTTCTGAGTTTAAGCCCAGCACTCGCTGTATTTTTATAATACTTTTCAAATACCACATTCCAGTAATGTTGGAAAACTCACCGGTAGCTTCTTGAATATAAGAAACTATTAAGCAGCCTCCATTATCAATACTCTTGCAACAGTATGTGATATTAATTTGCGTGGGAAGGGCGATCCAACCAGTTACTTCATCACTGAGAATCTTGAGAAAATTTGCTAAATCTGAATTGCATTTATTTATTTGATTGTTTCCATGATAAAATAGTACATAACCCCGTTTGGGGCTTTTGAAAAGTTGGCAGTTGCAATTATTTTTGGGCATAACAATTAGGTATATATATAAATAAGGACATAAAACCATGTCACAGTCTTAATATAGCAGTGAAAACCTAAAAAAATACTTATATAGGTACATATTAGGTATAAAATATTTATAAAACATATTTACATATATTTTTTATATCATTACAAATAGTCTTCAGAATTTGACGCACAACCCCACAAGAGTTATCATGTGAAATAAATAACATACTAAATCCTACTTCTATTTATATATTATTAATTTATATCAAATGTTCTGGAGGATTGCACCATTTCAATCCAATTTTCAATTCAAAAATCACCAGAAAACATTCCACGGAAGAAATGTGTTATTTACCCTTCTTCTAATAAATTAATTACTTGCTCTCCAATTGTTTTGTCCTTGGAAGGCGCATTGGTTAGTGATAAAGAAATAACGAAAGCTTTCAAAAATGTGCACATTATTTGCTTTTTCAAATCAAACCTATAGGTAAATCTGCTAATAAGTGACGTAACGAATGAAATATAGCCTACATATAACGCAAATAACTAAAAACAGATTTTTCGTTACTTTAATCAGTGTTTCTGTCATTCATTTTCATTCATGGTTTCAAGGAAACAGAAAGTGTACATTCTTTGGGGAATACCTAAATTTCTTCTGCGTGTTTCATTCAGACTTCAGAGACGGCGACGAGCGCGTATATCACGTAATGCTCTGGCTCAATTTTTTACTTAGATCCTTTCTAAGACGTCATTATTCTGGACAGGCATCGACGGCGGGCATACCTACCGTAAAAACGGTCAGATCCGTCTCGTGCTCATCGCAATATTAACCCATGGGACAATGCAAGTGAAAGCATCTAGAATTTTTTGACATAACAGGCGTTCCGTATCCGGTTCATTCGCACGTCAGTGGTAAGGTGCCTAGTTGGATTGTCGGCAACTCTTACTCTTACCAGAGTAATTCCTTCCTTAGCCAGCGACACACAGGGCTACTCTGACCTACTAAGCTCACATCACGCAAAGATGATTCACGTCCCGCTCCTAAGCATCAACCGCTTCAACGATCCAAATATCGATTGGTATAAAACGTAGATTTCATACACAAACAATGAAAGGACTACAGACAATAGAAACGCAGTGGATGTTGATCTACTTTACAAATTGAGAATTTGATTTCTTTACTTGATGTGGTCGGTAATAATTACAAGGAGATATCGACTGCTGTTGTAAACCTAGGGCCTAAATTTCCAAGAGAACATGAATTCGGAACTAATGTAGAAACATGGCTTTGTTTGCGTATAGGAATACGCCATTGGAATTCAAATGAATAATTATTACGATTGCTCTGCTGTGAAGATTTTTATAAGCATCGCTAGCTGTTAATTGATATGTTGTCTTGAGTTACTTATCACTTGCACCGCTTCTTTTTAAATTCAATCAAATAGAATTCTTCGTCAATGAGTTTAGTTTATCAAACTAGGTAAAAATGTCTCAAAATTTTTGAAATCTTGCTCTGGAAGAAGGAATTGAATATAATAACACCCCAGTAGAACACTCAAGTAAAGAAAAGCTACTCTCTATACATGTCATACATGCCACTATTCTGTTTTCTTTAAAGAATCATTCATTCTCTCCGAATTCCTTTGCAGCAAGAGTCAGGATATCCAACAAGTTCATTATTTCCGTTTCCAACCGTGGACATGCGTTCACAAAATTAACGTTAACTTAAACATAATGCACTATGTTACATTTAGCCTAGAATGCTGTAAGTGCACAAATTACACCCCTACTCAAAAAAATATAAATAGGGAGTTTCAAGGTCTTACTTTCTCCGTTGACCACCGAAATGAAAGCAAATACAACAAACGTTTACTCTTTTGACAACGACGAAAAAAAAGAACCGTTGAAATCTGTATGCAAGTGGGCGTAACTGGCAGACAGCTAAAGTCTCGATGAACTTGAATCGTGTTTTCTTTTGTATACAGGTAGATCCACTGCCCCATCCCACTGCAAACTACCAATAAATATTCAAATTCTAATCGCTTTTGGGATTGGGATTGGGTCAACAGTAAAAGGCAAGGTGTGAAAATGATTCATGCTCATTACGAATAATTGCTCAATCTTGTATGGTTTGATTATAGATGCGCTAACACAGAAAAATATCTGAATTCACGGCAATTCTAACTGCAGTGGCCGAGAATTATAAGGCAAATTTGATCTCTCTTGATGTCTTATTAATATTAAACAAGATTATGAAATATTTATGAAATGTATGAAATTTCATTCAAACATCGCGTGATATACTACATCACGCCTATCAAATGAAATTTGTGTCAAGCGTTTGAAGACCTCGGCCATCACGAAATCTCAAGATCAAGGAGGATTGCTTCGATCCCAAATGTAAAACACTAGACATTACACCGACCGAATCAAGTTCCATCAAATAAGTTTCATATCAAGTAGTTGTTAACCAAATTTTTTGAGATGCGAGAAAATAAAAGATTTTTTTCCTTCAATTTTTGATGGTATTCTGGAAAATGAGGCCAATCTTGCAATACAATACAATAATCATGTCTGGGAAATCAATTTTTACAAACTTTTTAGAAAATATGCAAAAAGAAAACATGATTTTCGAATCAACTGCTAGTGGAAAATAATTGCTTTTCTTGCAGGAATTTGAAACCTTCGGCATGAAGAGTGTACATTTTAAATATGTATTTTTTGTTTTGTTTGGAAGGAAGGATGTCCATTTTGTGCTGGCTGGAAGAAGCACCTGTGTCGAGCCTATTTTCGCATACAACGAAGCCCTGGAACCAGGCAGGATCGCAACCGATTTAATCAAGAGTTACATTTAGAAATACTTTGGTGTTTATATCCGTTAAGAAAATAGGAATTGGTGGGAGTTCATGAGCCAGTATGAAGGTTTGATCGCAAGAGAATCAAATTATTTTACTGCAGCACTCGGCCGAATGTAGGGGTCAGAAATGTTTCTTTGCTTTCGCGCTTTTAAATCAATTGAAATAAATTAGACCACTTTAGGGTAATAGTATCTATACAAAGAAAGATATGTCATGTAAGACACAAAGGTGATATCAAAATCAATTAATCTACATAATAGTTACGACCCGCCATTTCAAAAAAATAAATGCCAGATCAATTACATCGCAAATTATCATAGAAGAATTAAAGATATGGTACATAAATTTAAAAAGTAGATCGCAGGATGTGTAAATGTGGTCATCAATGATCATTAATGCATTGAATCAATTTGCCTGCATCCATTTCCTAGTTGCTTGTAAAAATGAACCTCGTGCTCAGGCTGTAATGATCACACCTTACCCCTACATTTTATAAAACTAGTTTGATGCATTTTACAAATGTTATTAGAGGGAAGGTCATTTGATAAGCTCCATTCAGCGCAACATGCGGTCGCCTTCATGTTGCAAACTAAGTGCATCTCGACGTCAGTTGGGATTTACATATTTTAAATAAAAACACGATAGGCGTTAACTGGGAATAGCAAGCACAGAAGATCAGCATAGTTGAATGTGCAGTGGTCATGGCCCATGGGTCTAAGAATTAAGTTTTTAGAAAATTATGTCAACGAAAGAGTTACACAAACTTCAGGATGGTCACAATTTTGGCCCGAAGCAACTAGATTAGTGGCTGACGCTGTAATGGCAACACACTCTAATACTCTGTCACTCTTCTCCAATGATTGTCAGTATAGTACCTTCCCAAAGTCAATAAACAACCTAACAATGAATACTCGTGGCGTCCCCAAAATTGCCATCATTCTCTCAGATGACCTTGAAAGACGTTTCTAGCCAAACTGTAGATCATTTAAAAAAACCGTTGGTATCGTGTCAACATCTGATATTCTGAAATGATATTAGTTCGTTTCCATATTGACTCACAACACTATAACCGGGTTACACCTACGCTGTCCTATAGAGCTCGGATCAGCACGGGCAAGCCTGACTATCCCAATAGTCGCATATCTCACCAAAGCCTCACCAAAGCCTTACTAAAGTCTCACTAAAGCAAAGCCCAATGCAGCGTGACGTCAGTCCCTCGTTTGCGCGCGCGACAACCACAGAAGAAAGTAGTGTTCCATTTTAGAAAATATTTCTAGTTATTATTCAGAAGTGTGGGGATATTTTATAACGGAAGTATGACGGTCTGGTGGATGGTGGGATGCCAGGGCGACGTGGATCGACGAAGAAAAGCGAAGGTGTGCGTTCTATCGGTGTGATTGGATGTGTCATACGTGTGCTAGTGGAATTTCTTCGTGGTATATAAGCAAAGAGGAGAGAGTTTTCGAGTATTGTATTGTTCGGATATTTGGAGTGAATAGTGGACGTGTGCTCTCGTGTGAGGGCAGGTAGTGTGACACTTTGGTACCGGCACCGGTATATTCTCAACTCTCAAGTGATTGTCAGTGTGTGTGATTGTTCGCGCGTTTGTACGACTCGACTCGGGACAGAAGAGAAAACTATCCAATTCGGAACTGAATTGTGATATTTTGACTATCCAGCAGTGATACAAAGGGCTAACAATATTTGGTAAGTTATTTTGACGTCAGTATTGTTGATTTTTTAAATAATTTTGGAGACTTTTTTTTTGTGAAAAGCATAGCACGAAAAGGTCACGGTTTTGTAGTTCTCATTTCATTATGAAGTGCCAAGATTAAAGTTTTTTTCTATCGGTCAGGAACGTTTATCGGAAATTCTTTGGCATCTCTTATTCGTTTCCTGAAGATATTTTATTGAAAACTTCCGTAACTAAGCACTTGATACCAGCTCACAACTGCGCCAACTGACCGAAAGGAAACGGTAATGAGTTTAATGATGAACAAGCCATATCATTAAGTTACAATATAGCAAATATACAAGCTAAGTTAAGGAGCGGTCTCAACAATTAAGACAGAAGCGTAGTTGGACTGATGAATGCTATACTATCACGGTGAAGAGGAGGAACGTTTGAAAGCTAAGTTTTCCCATGTGCTCTAGCATTTGTTTGGGCCTACTTATTTTTCTTAGATCTAGTCTAAGATGAATTAGCCTCCATTGCTCAAGCACAATGCTGTAAAGAACACATAGAAGCCAAGAAAGCAAAAAGGTGATGAACAGAACAGAAAAAAATACTTTTCGTGTTATTTTTTTAAATGGCGATAACTCATTAACTATATTGGCGTTTATCAATTAAAATTTTAATTATTCATTTTTACGTTCTTTTTAATGAGTTTGTACTAAATGTTTTAACGATTATCGCAATTTCGAGACGCCGAATTAGGCACGTGCCAAATCGCGTTCGAACAGATTTTCGTGTCGCACTCGCGCGTTGAGCTCTCCGCCCCCTCGGAACACACCGGCCCCACAATTAGGAGGCAATAAGGGGGCGGTGAGCCAAATGGGGCAATGATGGCGCAGAAAATGTGACAAAAATGCTTCCTCTTTCAACTGGAAAGTCATCTCCTGAGCTTCCCGTGGAAATGTAGATTTAACAGCCTCACATGAGGTGGCAAAGGTGCTATTGTTATTGTGCAGACAAAATTTGCTATGGTGCAACACATTTTTTAAATAAAATCCAACAGCATTGTACAACTGTGTGCAATAATCTGTGCAGTAAAATGTACAAATTTGTTCTTGTTATATCCTTTTAGTGAGATTAACAATGTAGTATAGCGTATGCAACAGCAGAAATGAAAAATATTCAGGAATAATTGGGATGTTGGATTATTGGACTCTCGTGGAAATAACTGTCAAAGTATGGAAAATCCATATCGTTTATTAAAAGCGTTTCTAGTCTGGAACATGAAAATGACAACAGGCAAAAGATGTTCCCGGCCACCTCAATTAAATTAAAATTAGCTCACATGTCGAACGATACCTGCCAAATAAATTATAAAACTTGTGCGTTTCTCTAAAAATGGTTCCTCTTGGTTAAGTAAGAGGGCTTGGGTGCATATGAATCGCCAGTTATTGTTATACCTTAGCTTTCGAGGAGAAATAGGCTCTACAGAAAATAGTGCCTAAGTTTGAGAGCCTATAGTAGAGATTTTCCGTGAAAGGATGTACTAAAAGTGACGTCAGAATGGAGGATGTCGAGATATAAATAGAGAGGGTATTCTAGTGACCTGCATTTAGTTGTGACTTGGTCTCCGGTATCTCAACATCGCTCAGCTGATCGTGTCTTAGCTCTCTCTTACCGGCATTCACCACGTGCTCCGTACCTCATACTTCATATACTCACGTCTAGTATACCGGCTACCGCAACGGATTATTCGGAGTGGAGTTTTGAATAACGTTCTTTTTGATTGTGCGATTTGACTTGTGCTTTTTTATTGTTAAAAGTGTGCAGTGGTGGATTGTTTCAGTGTGTGAACTGTGAGTGGAATTATATGGGAAATATCTATCGATATTAAACACAATAAGGTACGTCATATTCATTAATTCTGTTGCATGTACCGTCCGATGTTTCTTGTTTCTTGTTTCTAGATTTTTATTTTCTTCTTTTTCTCGGGATTTTATCTGCAGTAAGAAAGCCATCGCAGGGTTTTATCATCAGTGATGTGTCGAGTCACTTAATTTTACTTATTAACGGCATCAATTTGTTAAATAATACATCCACCACGGAAATCAACGTCTGATCCAGCCGTTTTTGGCACACTTTACCCATCAACAAGAAGAGTTGAAAGTTAACCATAATTAAAGCTTAATGTGTACTACACAATAATATTTGAGGCAATCCATTTACAAAAATATAGGAACCTATATAATAAAATATATGAAAATAAAACACTAAGACCACAAATACTAGAGCTTTGGGATGAAAATCCGTAAAATTAGGCTTCGAAGCGGCGGTTTGAAAACTTGACATATATTCACGTCTGACAAATTATTTTATCAAATGATGCCGAACCCATTTAGCGAAATATATCACTTTTTTGCGAAAAAATTATTCTACTGAGCTTGCAAAAAGTGTGTCAAAAGTAAGTTTCCTCTGAATCTCTTCCGCTAAGCGAATCTCTTGAGTTATTTTGTGTCTATTTGCAGACACATACAAGTAAAACGTCTCCGTTTTTTCGAATTTCTAAGTCGCGATTTTTCGAAGCCCTTCTCACGCGCTAATTTTACAGTATTTGTAAAACTCAAGGCCGTAAAAACAAATATACATCTTGGTTTAAGAAGTATTAAAAAAAAATTTGGCACCTCCGCATTAAGCTTTTCCATACAAAATGGACAGTGATTGGACTTCTTAAGTTTCGAGAAAGAAAACTGAGAATAGGGGTGGCCGATCGTGTATTTTTTTGGTTAGAGCTGTCACTTATCTTTCAAGATATAATTTATACACTAAGCGAATATCTAAACATTTAGCGAACGGTAAAGGTACGCAGACGAGTGACAAAGTTAGCGTTGAAAAGTACATCGTCATCTCCTTATGCTCTATTTCGGAGTTAGAGTTAGGGTTGTGTTTCACTAGGCTTTTTAATGATTTCTAGAGAAGATAGGCGCGGGAAAAAATAAGGCTATCTGGTCAAGCTGCACCTAATGGCTGACACCTGACCTAACATCGATAAAACTTTTTGGCGAACTATTTAAAAAAAATTGAGCAATCACTTTGCGCATGTTTGATGTATACTAAGTGCACTGAAAACTTACCACAAGCAAAAAATCATAAGGAAAATATGGTTAAACCAACGATATGATAACGTTCGTAAACTCGAACGAATTAATCGTTTGACATTTAAATTTGTTTGTGAATTCGAGGTAACGTGTGAGATTGATTGCATTCACTAAAGCAATAAAAATTGCACGGCCGCCACCCAGGCCAGTAAGACGATGTATACTTGTTGATTGCGTATCCGGAAAAGTGTCCGTGCTAATTTGCATGCAAGAGATATTCGGACCAACTAGGGCAGTATACGATTTGACCACAACAAAAGCACGTTTGGAATTGCATACTGCTCCAAAGACAAATCGTTGCATCTCAACAATCCTCACATGACTCCGTATAGTGTGGTGTAATCAGAGATTGCAATTGAACAATTTTTACTTCTGAGGCCTGATAGTCTGGGCGGATCTGAAAACGGTACCAGAAAGCCCGGAGCTGTTTACTGTACAGTCAATCAAAATCAGCGTCGATTTCATTTTTTGGTGATAACAAACACTGGAGGGCTCCGAACTGTACAGTCCCCTAGGCGCTGTACAACATCACCGAAACATATTTATCTTCGAGTTAATGCCACGGTTAGACCTGTAGTTTTCAAGTCAGTAAAAAAATTGTTACGAAAACTACAAAGTAGTCTTGAGTCTACAGAAGAAATACCGTTTAGGCAGTTCACAAATCCAAATTTACATAGAATCTGTATGTCGAACTCTGTCCAAGGTCATTTAATCGCGTCACACTCGCGATGATCGATCGCAAAAATCTGATCGTATTGAATAACATGTGGCTAATAGTCGAGCAACAACGACAAAAACATCAATTATATTTTGATTCAATAGAACACGGTCAAGACGTAGGTATTTCAGTTTTTGCTTAAATGCGCATCACTTTAAATATTATCTAAAAAGTGTCAAAATTTGAGCCCTGAGTTCACACAG
>LVVV01432260.1:0-15103 GCA_001676325.1 Amphinemura sulcicollis
TTATTATTATTATTATTATTATTATTATTATTATTGTTATTATTATTATTATTATTATTATCTTGAAGAGACCCGTCCCCGATGCGATGGCGCGATGCATAAATGTAGATCCACAATATCATATTGTCTGACCTACAATGCCAAAAGTCTGAAACTGCAGAATCGATTATCAGACTACAAACTTGCGAAATGTTTGCAGACATGTCTGCACGTAGTTCATTTAGAACGTCGCTCGCGGAAGTTAAGCAACACCATGCAGAACGAGACAATTGTTAGGTGTCCACTGATCGGTTATACGTGTAAAATACCTCAACCTTTCGACAGCAATGGACAGTGATGGCTTCCACTCTGTCCTTGGTGTTATTTGATGTGCGGTACGCCGCCCCATGTTCAGGACTCTGATTGGAGTTGGAGTTCTAACATTCGCCCATTCGATGTCAGTGCGTCATCCACCACCAAGAACCAACCACTGCTTCTACGTATAGTTACCTTGGTGATGTACCCGTTTCCGTCGCGGTCGAAGACCCTGAACGCGGCGATCAGGTCCCTGGTGGTATCTTCGAGCTCATCGACGCCTTCCTCGATGCGCAGAGCCTGAATCCTGGTCACCCATTGCAGGAACTCTGTCTCGTCGATCAGATTCTCCCCTGGACCCAGTAGGAGACTCAGATTTACAGGCGTCATCGTTTGCGAGGAAGAAAGAAGGTCGAAGGGACTGAAATTGGATTGTAAGAGTATTCACTGCTGAACACGAGGTAATCGCTTAGAACTTACATCTCAACAATGCAAACGAAGGAGATAGACTCAAAAGGCAGGCTTGAATCGCTTGGCCCTTGCATATCAGCAATTACTTTGAATTGTGAGTCAGGCCACTGGGCAAACTTGAAACACTCAACCTTTGATTTAGTTTGGAACGTGGAATTTGTTTCGTGGCAATCGCCCAAGGCCAAGATGAGTTAGAAAACATGAAAAGGAAACGCGAGGATCACAGAAGTCAACACAAGGACTCAACCCCGAGTCCTTTGAGTTATTGCATCCCGTTGCCTGTCACCGCTCGACCAACTGCTCGCGTGATTAATTTTAATTCAGCTTCGAAGTCGTTAGGTACTTCATCTAACGTCCACCTAGGACACAACACAGGGCAGGTAAAATTACCCGAGTGGCTGGCCTCGCTGACCAGATCGTGGATGACTTCATCGGAGAAGTCGATGCCCATGTTCTGTAACATGAACTGCAGCTCGTTGACGGTCACGTGGCCATCTCGGTTCCGGTCCAGCAGCCCGAAGGCAGTTCTCAAGTCTAGAAGACGATCACGACGATCAGAGTGACATGTTGACCATAATAAATATCAGCGGTAGGGGAATACGTTCGAGAGCGTCGTCAAAATTGAGTGAAGGGTAGAAATAAGTTTATTTGATACCTATTGGGTACTGCAAGACCAATTGACGTCGAACAGCCCAAAGTCCTCGGCTCCCAACAGCTGTTCATTAGATCAAAGTGAACACACTTTGTGTTTCAAATACATGAAACATTTTATTAGGTCATGTCTTGAATGTCTTGATTCCAACTCGTGGTTTGGGACCGTTGTGCTGGGTACTATTTTAATCGGCAATTGCAATAATTACACTCTCGAAAACATCAGGGCACCTCGATCGTCTATCAGTTTGCTGAGGCATGCGCGATAGTTGCTAATTGCTTGCTATCCGATGATGGTCCAAATCCAGTTCATTGAATTCAATCAAATGTGTGTTGTTTACAAGACCTAACAGTAATGGTATTGAATTCTGGCGGGTGACACAAATAAACCCTTTACTCAGTGCTCTGTCGGTACCTGGCGCGTCTGCGTATGTTTCTAGACTCATATCTTTAAATGGATGTGGAGCATTACTTTCGTTAGCCTTGCCAGCTTAACCTTTGGTTCCAACAGTCCAAATAAACAGTCTGCTAAGTCTGAGAGCACTGAGAGTGTATCTATTTTACTGATCTTACCTTTGAGTTCTGAGTCAGTAAAGTCGCGCTTTTGGGGCGTAATCGGCGGAGCCTCCACGGGAGTAACATTCTGAGCACAGAAGCCACATATTTACACTTCAATGTAAACACACTTTACTGAATTATTATCCCACTAGCAGTAAATAATCCTCTGAGGAAGATGAAACAAGCAACGACGAGCTCGGCGCTGTGCAAACATCTTGATTTCATTTTTACCGAACTCTTGGTTTAGTGGAGCGCGAATTAGTCGGCGTCCCCGGTTTCTGGCCCAGCAGCAAAGTAGTTTTTTTCGCGGAAAACCCCGCTTCGGGTCTTGTTTACATTCTCAACACCCATACCTGCCACCCACTGGTGGAATAATTTCACGAAATCAGGGTCATCCCAATTGCCCTGCCCCGCTGCTATTTTAGTTTAGCTAATATTAAATGAGAGCCTATAAATAGGTAGGTACCAAAGCATAACGTAACGCCTTTGAATCTCAAATAAGTTGCAAAGATACACAAATAACAGTGAACGGTGATTTGATTTCATAGAATATTTAAAAGACCCTCTGAAAAGTCTGCTTCGTAAACATGATGTATCTTTGATCGAGATCGATGACCTAACAGAGAGCTCATAAATAATCGGTGTTCTATTTGAAAGGTCCGATGAGAAAATATCAAACAGAGCTGTTCAGGAATATCACCTTGATTTTCTTCTCGCGTCTCCTTAGCGCCATTCTGGCGTCGCTTTCCCCTTCTTTATCACGCAGCGCAGGAATGAACCGAAACGCAACTACAAAGGAAAACACTAATTCACTGTAAGCGACGATGTTACGATCTATATTTGACACAACAAAGTATATTTTGGGATACACTTTGACAGGTAAATTTTGGCGGTACGTACCTCAATAATAATTGCTGAATCGTAATCACATCGAGGAAAATATCCGATTGAATGACCTAGTTTTGTTAATAGCAAACAATTGTTTTCAATTTCTTGGCGTGTGTACAAAATTTTTTTTGATAAGCTAACGTCTGAAAGGACAAACTGCTTCTATAGCTCTTTAAGAATGGTTGCAACAATTAAACACCAAAGTTTTTCTATCGACCTTCTTTTGTTACTCGAAACATTTTTACTACAAATCGCTGTCTGTCAGAAGAACAGTAATTTAAGATGCGGGTGAATTTAGCAAACTCGGTGCTGTCGGTGAATACAATTAATAATACACGTACTCGGCACACCTGCAGATCACAAATCTTCACAAGAATTTCGATCAGAGAGCAAGATTTTTTAACAGAAATAGTATCGATTTGTTAGCACTGTCGAGGCAGGCACGTCTTCGGCTGCGGGCTGGTGGAGTGCGAACTTGAATCGTTGAACGGACGTCAAGCAATAGGAGCCAGCGGGGTCAGCCTGAGCCTGTTGCCACAAATAGCACAGTCACAGCAGCAAGAGTCTCTTCGCGATCGCGAGCAACGAAAAGTGGACGATGTTGCAATTTTAATAAAGCAAAAGTATCGAGGAAATGCGACACATTCTAAACCTAGGGTCATTTCTAATTCTAAAATGCCCTACAAATGGAATGGGCGATAAAGTATCTATACAGCCAGCAATCATTCTCGGCAATCAAACTACTTCAATGACCTATCGATATAATGAGAATTTTTCGGTAGGTAGTTTTAGTTTATGATTGGGGGAATATATTAATTTGCATATACCGTCAATGGTCATGCTTATATCGAGGACAGAAGAGAGCAGCTGAGAGTGCGACTTTCGTAGGGTAGGGAGGTTCCAGGCACGATCTGGAGGCCGGCTATCCTAGTTATGGTTTTCCGTGATTTCCCACTAACAGAGCAAGTACTGGGATATAGTTCCTACTGTTAGGGGAAGGAATTTAATCCCATCTCCTTGAATCCCAGCTGATGAGGCAACCCTCAAGAAAGACAGTTTCAAATTAATCGTAGGGCGATGATGATAATAAGGACGATTATGCACCTAACCTAACCTAGATAGTAGGAGGGAAAACCCGGTGGCGGCACGTACTCTACTGCTATGAAAGAAACTCATGAAACCCCCGACTCCCGAGTCCCGTCCGAAGAACTGTACAATTCGAACATCGGGTCAGGTTCTTTACTAATCCCAAGCTGTCGAGAGGTTGATTATAGCAATTGGTGTGCGTAGCTGTCGTACTATGTTCGTGTAAATCAGGCTTTCCAATCTCTCCGTCCCTCCAACCTCACTCCCAAACAAAACTAAATGGCAATATCAAGATGAAAGCATTAGTTCCTACACTTAAAATTTCTCTGCCCTTTGTGAAGCACTGGCAGTGAAACTGAACGCAACTGGGCTTGATATTGAAATCAAAAAAGTTGCCTGAACGGTGTCGATGGTCACCCATCCAATACCTTTCTCAGCGCAATGTTGCTTAACCTCAGTCATATCAGGGCTTTTATCATCCATCTTGGTTTATAGTTGTTTTTTACTCTTTATCACAGCCTGGTTCGCTGTTTTTTCTTGATTTCTCACAGCAGGTTTCCTTGCCAGAAAAGGTATTTAGTTCCAATTCCCAGCTCCCAGCCTCCATATCCCCCAAACTCAATTGTCAACTGAGCTAAATACTATCTATAAAATCATTGAAATTTCTTTTGAGACAACCTTTATTCTAGCTGCGCAGACCATACCAAAATTCAAATTTCAAACGGAACTCTATTTTTTCCCAAGGATCCATTCACTCTGACTTCCAAGTGCTGCATTTTAGCTGCTCAGACTGTACCTACCAAAATTCAAATTTTAAATGGAACTCTATTTTTCACCCAATGTGTGAGTCAAATTTTAAATTGGGCTCTATTTTTTCCCAAGGCTCCTACATCTATAGTCTAAGCTCCTAGTATGACTTCTCAGTGTTCATTTTAGGCTTTTATTCCCAGACGATCTAGATCTAGGCTTCTTGCCAGACATGAATGTAACTATCTACCTACTGCAGTAAAAATTGTAAGTGTCTTGTTTGATATCTTATTTTTCGGTTTTTAACCAAGATTAGGTTGTCATCTGGTAGTGAGAGACTAATGATGGAATGAAAAATTCCCATTGTCTTGTATTTATTTACATAGTTAAAGTAGTTAATTGGAGCAATGTTATCAAATCAATAAACTAGCAAACGCTATGATCGCCTTTTCGAGTTGAAAGGATGAGCGATTCCACACTTGACCGAAGTGAAGTACACTGCTTTATCTGGCAAAGAATTTGGGGGCAGCAAATTAATATTCCTTGGGTTGAAAATTTTCATTGCTCTGGAAACTTATTTGGTTCCAACCATGATTTTCACCATTAAAGGGTTCTTACGTGGGAAAGTACTGCATTGATCTTTTTTGGATCTGCATGGATCTCTGAAACTGAAGAAGGCATCAGCCAAAATGTTTACTTGCCGCAAGTTGTCACAGTCTGGTTTTCTATTTTCCGGTAGGCTGGATTTCCCTTTTATTTCCTACTTATGCACATTATTACTTTCTTCAGATTTTTGAGTTGAAAGAATGATTTATATTTCAATTGTCATTTCATGTTCAATGTCCGAAAAAGGCATATTCCGAAACATTACACTTCAAAATACTCGGCCGTGGAGTGAGTGAGTTGCATACAACCTCTCTTTGCTCTCATCGATCCATTTCTAATTGATCCTGCCATTCGACACACTTACCAATATTTGAACTTGCAATTTTGGTTACTGAAATGCTTTATTGCCGATAATGATAACATTTTATTGTCAGCCCGATAACAACATATTTGCTTGTTCCATACATTTTGCACTGAACATCACGATAAGTGTTTTCAGCACTTTCTAGTTTCTATCATCCAATAAAATGAACTACACAAGCATGAAATTACAACAAAGATTTATTTTTTTACAAATGGAAAAACAAATGAACTAGTCAGTGAAACAAATAAATATTGAATAGGCCCAACCAAAGAAAGCTTGATAACTGAAAGTCAGTTTTTAAAAGTCAAAGTATAATTATAAATACAAAACAATTTGCTATCACAGCAGATTTTCTCCGATAATAAATTTATATTTTTTGTAATAACTCTTCTAAAAACGGCTGACAGACAGTCTGTGTTGACATTGGGCATTCAACGATATAAATTTGTACAGCTGTCTAACTTAAACGTCAGAGCGTGGGAGTTTCACCGTTGCCCAGAAGCACCCGCCATCGCGGCATTTGGACCCAGGAGGACCTGAAAACAAAATGTTTTGAATGAAAAAACATTCAGGAAAGTGTCCTACAACTGGCAAAGCCGGCATGCCGAAATGCTAACTCCGCGTTTACTTCTTCAATCTATGTTTTAAGTTTGAGTCAGCTACAGACTTTGTGCCAGTGCCACAGGGTCCGTGTCTGAATAGTGCGTCTGTAAATAGTACATGTCAATCAAGTGCATGATACTTTAGACACCACATCCCATTGAAATGCATCGACCAGTGAAAGATAAAGTAGAAGGTAGCCATGCAACAACTACCCACAATCACCCCACTCCTACGCCGAGGAAACTCAGGTTGACGTTGCAGTGAAATAGCACCAAGCTAAGAGTTGGATGAGTGCCTACTATTAAGGCATCCAAGTTGTTTAGTAGTCAGCAAGAGGTAGGACTAAAACTATTGGAATTTGTGGCTAGATTGCATTTCACACTTAGCACTAACTCAGAACAGGACAGTATAAATTCAGAAAATGTGTAATTGTTTCAGAAATTGCTTGCGGTTTAACCAAAATGCACCAAATTGTTTCCTGGCCTCTGGTTCCTAAATCCATAACAGACATGCATCGTTAATCGTCAGTTATCGGGCTAAATTTTCTTCTCATATCTACCAACCAAGCTGTGAGAGATACTTGGCCAGTGCTAATTATACAAGTGATTTTTTACTTTTGAGCTTTCTCACCTGTTTCTGCTGACTACGTTGCATTTCTTCTACTTGAGCTCGCTCCACTTCAAAGAGGACTGGAGCGAATAAAATTATTGCTGAGCTGAATAGAAACCAGGTGCTTACCCTGGCAAAACTGTAAAGACCTAAAAAATGAAAATACATCATAAATCACAATGTCAAATAGAAAATCATTGCTTGAGGGCTCTTTAAATAATATTTTACGTTTTGAAAAAACCCCTATTTACGAATTGGGATTTTAATTCCTCCATTTTTAACCGAAATTTAAAAATTCAAAATACAAAGATCAATTTACATCATATTTATAAAATGAATATCTATTGTCTCATAAAATATGCTCTAGCTTTGGTGAAGACTATTATTCACATACTAGGCTATTATAAAGATATTAAAGATATAAAGATATATATATATATATATATATACATATATATAAGATATATAAGATATAAAGATTATAAAGAAAGATATTTTATGGTCAAAATGTAATGAACTGGTCTCCTTTTCAACTCTAGCTGGCTATTATTATAATTATTATGAATAAAATATACTTTTCTACCTACATATTTTGACATTTATTTCACAAGCAAATGGAGTTATTTTCTTGAATTCGGACTTTTTTGTGGGTTTTTATGGGATGGTAGATATATACAAGGGGCAGTGAAATGTCGATGCCAGTCTGAAATAGCATTCCAAAATTGATTAGGGATAACCAAACACATTGCAGGACATCTCCAGTTAGAGGACATCATGCCAAATTTAAGGAATTCCGATACCTAAATGAACGATTTCAACATACTAAAATTACCGACCGAAGCCGGGTAGAAATTCTAGTATAAAAATATAACAGGCTGGGCTTGACAAAAACAAAATCATAAGTTATAAAATTTTAACTATCTAATTATCAGTTGCTGAATTTTTAAAGCCCATTTTGTAGATGGATTTTTTGAAAAATAGTGCCAAGGTTTTTAAAAAAGTAGACATACATTTAAAAAAGATAATAATTTACATTATTGTTGGCATTTTGACAGTTATTGCTTGTTACTTGAAAGAAAAAACGAAAGTGCTTACCTTTCAGGGTGCAACATGTGCCATTCACTGCAACGCCTGATACTTTGCGTACTCCCTCAGGAAACATTTCCGTCAATCCCCATAGCCTCTCGGAAAGGGTTTCTTCCAAATCCTACAATTAAATTCATAAAGTAATATAGAATGGGTCTACTATAACCATAAAAATACACACACTTTGAGGCTTGAGCATTGGCTCATACTCGAGCATGTTTAGATTTGCAGAGGGTGTATTTTATTTAAAAATTGGCACAACAAAGGTAGGTAGGTAGGTAGGTTAGGTTAGGTTAGGTAGTATCTACCTATGTGCTCATGCATAGCACACATACTACCTTTAATAGCATGGATTGTACTGTGTGCTTTACATAATATAACAATTAGAAACTGGTTGGTAGGTTGTTTGGTTATGGGATCCAATGGGATTTCACAAATAGCTTTTTAAAACAGCGGATAGCTGATTTCAATCCGGGTGTAAGGAAGGTTCAATCAATTTGTGTTCCACAGCACAAGTGGTTCTCTAGGCTGTAAAGGTACTGGCAATTGCACCTCGTTTTATGAAAAATATTGAGTGCTGCTATATCGTGATGAATAAATGTAGAACCATTTAATAAGGACTGCCTGTAGTGACAAATGGCCCACCCACCTCATCATCCAAGTCGTCGCCTCCAAAGTTTTTTGTCTTTTCTGGAGTAATCTCCTTACTGCTAGTGGTTAAAGATGCCATCCCACTGTCTATATCTTCACCTGCTGGAGCCATAAGAATGATTAGTAAATGTTTGAATTAGTTTTGAGCAAATGCTGCTCAAAAATGCGTTGCCCTCGTGCAGGTTTCGTTTTTTAACATAGGCTTCAGGAGGCTCACTCGCGGTCGATCTCATTCGCCTCCTGCCTAATCTATTACCCACTTTGGAAGTCATAACATCCACTATTGTTTATTGATATTTTCTGTTATGAGAACATAATTGCATTTAAACATCAAAATAAAATAATACTTGCCTGAAATGACACTCCGGCTTTATTTATTTAGCATGAAACGACCGATTTGTTGATTCGTTTTTGTTTTGCTTAGATGAAGAAGGCGGTGACATGAGCGCCATAGAGCGCGGTCAATTTTGCACATACACCAGTTTGGGGTGGCCTCTAGTATATTAGAATTTCTGCAGAAATTGATGTTTTTTGACATTTTTGTTAAAACAGTTTGTTACTTCGGTAGTGAAGTACATCGTGACATTGGGTAAGTTTTTTTTAAACGATTTCAATAGCTAACTACCTTTGTTTTGATGCACCTACAGGACAATTTTTCTTTGGTAGAGTAGGTCAAAGACCTAGGAACAGCATTGGGAAATTGCTTTTCATTTTAAGCGTTACCCAACAAAAATAATATTTTGCTGACTATTCCACCAAACATTGTGTTCATTATTTGTTTTATTTGGTGACAAGTTCAGTAACAACTAGGAGGTACTCTGCAACAGTTAATAGAACTTGCCAACTTCTTGCTAGTGTTCCATATGCATCTGTATGTTGGCCAAAAAATTTAAGTGAACATACACTTAAATTCTTATATTTCCATGCTAGTGCTATGATTTGTATTTTTAAACTACCATGCTAGTGCTATGTTTTAATAACTGTCAATTCGGTCGTTCCGGTTCTACTTAAATTAAATTTAACATATGCACCAAATAGGAACATTTTTTTCCAGAACTCCAAGTCTCAACCAATGACATGATCACCATACTTGGTGTAACAGCATTTGGTTCACTGTTCTTACCATCTCTGGCTGGAATTTTCACATTGTTTGTTATCTGTTTGACAATGCTGAAAAAAAGGGAGCCGGAAATGTCCGTCGTTAACTCGAATTCGATAACTTCTTTAGTTGACCTTTCAAAAATGACAGAAGATGAGAACTTTTCAAACGAAAAGGTAACAATAGCTCCAGTGGAAACCATATCTGCAGATCCTTCATTGACTGAGCGGAAAAAACGGACTTTCAACAATAAAAAACCTTGTGGCGGCAAAGATGGCAAGTGCTGCAATGATTGCAAGAAAGGAAAGCAAGAGAAACCAACTGATGACAAGTTGGTTGAAGATGGAGGAAATTCAAGTGACGATTCAGCAAATGAGATGGCAAATGATGGTGTACTTGACATGGAAGAACTGGGTTCAGTTTTAGCCGCATTGCGCGCTGAAAATATAGACATTGGCAAAGATGGTGAAAGGGAAATGATCACGCCACTTCTCCGAGAATCTCTAGCTAAACAGGGTTATAAGTTAATTGGATCCCATTCTGGTGTCAAGCTTTGTCGCTGGACCAAGGTTTGTTTCAGATACTTGGTTAATTTTTTTGAAACTAAGTTAAGTAGATTGGCTGCAAATGTTGAGCAGCTATTCAGTTTGGAAAAATAAGCGTATATCACTAAGTCTGCACATAGCATGCTAATTTTTTGTCTATTACCTTCCCAATTTAATAGTTTCTTTTCCGAATTTTTCCGAATCTATTGGCATAGAATAAGAAGGCTATTGCCATAATATATTTGCAGCATTATCCAATGATATTACCAAGATACTTAGGTACTACTTAAAAAAGTATCTGGATATATGTAGGTGCCTCTTTGGGTCTTTCTGCTTTGGATCTATTGATTGATTATTGGGGCTTAACGACGCACGGGCATAATAATTTAAAATCTACCTACCAAAATTTCAGCCAATTTCTTTTTCCTTGCCAAATATTACTATCAACCAATATCTGCTATCAATCCCTGAACTGCTTTACTGTAAAATTCTAAATCTGGTCTCCCTCGCCATCTGGCAGTCAATGCTGCGTGGCCGTGGGGGGTGCTACAAACACAGCTTCTACGGCATCGAAAGCCACCGTTGCATGGAAACCACTCCGAGTCTGGCTTGCGCCAACAAGTGCGTATTTTGCTGGCGCCACCCATCCAACCCTGTCGGCACCGAGTGGCTTTGGAAAACTGACACTCCAGAGTCCATTTTGGACGGCACACTGAGTCACCACTATAACATGATAAACCAATTCAAAGGTAGGTACCTATTGAGAACGAGTTAAACGATGTAGGATTGAGGTAACTTGTCTCAAAGCTGTCTGGGGTTTGGTTTGATTAGGGTGGTAACATTTTATAGTACATTGTTTTCAAATGGCAGTATCGTAACATATTTTTGCAAAGCCATTGATACCAAGATATAGCTTGGAAAGGAAAACATTCTACAAGACATTAAACACAATACCAAAGAGTTGGTACATAGCATCCGCATATTGTCTCACTAGGTATCTAATGTCTTAAAAAGGTAGGTTCTGCAGGGCGTTGGTCAAGTTTTGGAATTTTGTAAATCATTGCAACGCTAATTCCTATTCCTAAAAACACGTCAACTGAGAGTTTGTGCACTAAACAAATATTTTCGGGTTGCAGATGCATCTGGAGTCTTGGAAGAGCGCCTGGCAGAGGGATTGAGTGTTAGACATTGCGCTTTGTCCTTGGTAGGAGAACCTATTATGTACCCGGAAATAAACGCGTACATTCGACTGTTGCATGCAAAGTGCATTTCATCGTTCCTAGTTACGAATGCTCAGTTCCCTGATGCAATTAGGTGAGAATTTCAGCATTTTCTTAGTGCATGAGGTACTTTTTTCCTGAAAGCAGGCTCATCAATTTTTTCTCTACAGAAACTTGAATCCAGTTACGCAGCTATACGTAAGTGTGGATGCGAGTACGAAAGAGGCGTTGAAGAAGATTGATCGGCCGCTGTTCAAAGACTTTTGGGAGAGGTTCAATGACAGTTTGAAAGCTCTCTCCGAGAAAGGCCAGCGGACGGTTTATCGTCTCACTCTTATCAAGAAATGGAACATTGACGAGTTTGAAAACTATGCGAGTCTAGTCGAGTGTGGCAAGCCAGATTTCATCGAAGTGAAAGGGCTGAATTTTAATGGTTCGTCAAAGAATAGCAAGATCTCGATGCAAAACGTACCAAGAAATGAAGAAGTTTTGGCATTTGTTCGTCAGTTGGTAGAGAAACTGCCAAACTATGAAATAGCATCGGAACATGAGCATTCCAATTGTGTGTTGATAGCGAATAAAAAAGTAAGCGGCAAAAACAGATTTTACATCAAGTTTTGAAAGTATTTCTAGGTTCTTCGTGACATTCAAACATTTGTTTTGAAGTATTCTTATCAATACACAAATATTTTTCAGTTCAAAATCGATGGGGATTGGTGGACTTGGATTGATTTCAACAAATTCCATGAACTGGTCGAGAAATTCCACGCTTCCGACGGCACGGTTTCCTTCACGGCAGCCGACTACATGAAGAAAACGCCTACTTGGGCCTCGTACGGTGCATCCGAGAGGGGCTTTGACCCCACCGAGGCACGGTGGAAACGACAAGCCACGGCCAAGCTTTCTTAAACTGCCGTGGCAGGTAGAGAAATGAAGACTGTCAATCAATTGTAAGGCAGATTAGAAATTTAGTAGGCAATTTATAATGTACAAAACAAACTCAACAATACAATAATTTGTTAATGATATTATTGTTCTAACATTATTACAGCTTTACACTTGACAAGTTGCCAATCACCCATTACATTGGGCGCATTTCAGTATGGTTCTTGTGCATTTAGGATTGGGTTGACATAGCAAAGAAATGAGTTGTATAAAGAAGTTACTGTAATCGGTCTTCCTTTAGAACCTAGTTTGAAATTATTTTGCCATCGATTATCAAAACAATTGTTCTAGTACATATAAATAAGACATACAAGACAAAATGGAGAGCTCCCGTAGATTGAACCCAAAGAAATCACTTGAAATAGGCACAAGCTGGCAAATGGTGAAACTGAAATCTCTGTTGGCACGAAGAGAAAGTAGACTCGAAGACAACAACAATGCACTTGCAGTAGATGAAAAGTAGCTCCTAGATCAAATTCATCCTAGATTCAAATTTGGTTACAATATTGATCTTCATTTCTAGATATCAAAAGAAAGCATAGAATTTATTTCCACATTTACTATTACGAATTACAAGTCTAAAATATTTTCCTAATAATCGTGAAGCTTGAAACAAGCTTTGTATGTCTTATAGTACCTAGTACTTATATACAGATGCTTTCATTTTGAACAGCTTGTTGAAATACACTTGCTGTATTACACATTCATACATGTATAGCATCACATGTAGCATCATGTAGCATCTCTTCTTGTCACTGTTAATTTATGATTTACTATTAATTAAAAATATATTTATATATCTGTTTTCTTATGCCTATATTATATAATTAATAATATCAATGATTTCCTTCAATAAATTTCAGTTTCTACAAAGCTGCCATACACATTTCCGTACAGATCTTACATCAGAAATTATGCCTCTGTTTGGGCCTCGAAAGATTAAATTCAGTGTCAATTATTCCGGGTGTCCTCTTCTGGCAGTATTGGAACATGTTTTCTCGCTGTATCGATTCGGGTGTTTTACTTGTGTTATTTCCCGTAGGCCGGTGGTAAAATCTCGTGTCCAATAAATTCTTGGAGATATCAAGTGTGGAAAGTTCGACGGGCTGTAAGCGCACGGAAGTCTCAATGTCTGCTCTTGAATGAAGCAAACTTGAATCTTGCCGCTCATAATTTTCTCTTTCGTAGTCGCGTGGTTGGTTGGTATGTTCTCGACTGTATTTTTTAAACTTCTCAATATCTTTGTTTTGAAACAGTTGTTGAAATTGACTGTCGCATGACCATTTGTCAGTGTGCTCTGTATGCTCTGTATGCTCTGTATACTCGGTATGCTCTGTATGCTCTGTTTGCGATGGCGCAAAATCTCTATAACCTTTACTAGAAGTCTGATTTTGTTGCTTCATTTGGTTGCAGGACAGGAAGCTGTCAACATTGCTTCGCACGCTTGATACTTTCATATCGTTACAGATCATTTTGTGATTTCGCCCTCTGCCAGGAGAGTCTTTGAACGTATCAATTTGTGTTTGTTCAAAGACTCCCTGATATTTACGTTCCCCAAGTTCTGTGGTGTAGTCTTCGTGATTTTTATCCCCCCCAGCAAAACGATGTTCACAACGTGGATTTTTAAAGAACCGGCTGCGAGCACCGTAAACCGCCTCCTCCAAGGGACTAGACATCCTCTTACTCGATGACCTTTCATCCATTGTTGAAATACGTCGCGGTGTTTGAGTGTGATTGTACTCAAACTTCTTAGCAACAATTGGAATATCGGACTCACTTAAATCGTCTACATGCTCCAAATCACCAGCTCGGTTGACTTTAAAGTCGGCAGAATCTGCATTCCAAGGTGTACTCGAGGATTGTAGGGCATGTTGCGATTTTGTGCTACCAAATTCATAGTCTTCATTGAACTGCTCATCAACGTACCTTTGCTCACTGTTGTTGCTTGAAAATATGTCTTCATCTGATCGCTGAGTGAATGTATTCTGCGAGTCGAGCCATTTGAATTTCGATTCTTTAATATCATCGTAATCATTTTCGTCTTCCGCAGCAAGTTCAGACAAAGGGGAGGAAAATATGTCTGGAATTGACTCTGGGCTGGGATGAATTACTCGAATATTCTTGCCATTCGTTTGTTGACGTGGCTCCATCCTGTCAAAATTTTGATGTAAATAGTCATCACAGGGTTCTTCAAAATCACATCTATTAGGTTTTAAATATTGGCACTGTTGGGATGGGAACTGATTGTTTTCATTTATGTAGTCACGATTCAAAGTTGAAAAATGTATGCAGCCTTCCTTGATTGAGTTTTCATTTGGGAAGTGTGTATTTGTTTGCGCCTGAGGCCGAGGTCTGTTTGAGATTTGATTCGCTCCATGCTCATCAAATGTTTTCTGCAGTGCAGATTTCGAGGGGCTGACAATTCTTTTAAAGGCAGAATTTGTTTCGTGGAATCTGGCAACTTCTTCAAATGTGGAAACCTTGTGAGCTGATAAATTTGATGGCAGGCGCTCAATTTCTTGTGTTTTGTGTGCTTGGTCTTTATGTTGATCGAATCGTGAGGATTGGGTTTGAGCGTTCATTATTTCCACGGCATTTGGCGGAGGTGGCTTGAGATTCTTCCCATGGAGGTTTTGCTGTCCGCCTACCACGTATGGAAACATAGGCACTGCTTTACTTG
>LVVV01432261.1:0-15173 GCA_001676325.1 Amphinemura sulcicollis
AACAGGGGCTCTCATTGGTTGAAATGGACACGAAGACCCAATAAAATTTCAGCTTGCTTGATTTCGAAACGCCAGAAATCGGCGCGTGTAAACGTTTGAACTGAACGTTTAAAACGTAAAAGTTCGCGATCTTTTGAACTTTTAAAAGTTAAAACGTTCAGCTAAGAGAAAATGAACGATTTCACGTTAAAAGTTGTGTTCGTGTGAACGCGTTCATTTGAAAAGTTCGCTCCCCAACACTGCATTTCCAAATACCAAAATGAGAGAATAAATAATATATACTATATCCATTTTTAGGTTTATTTATTTATTGACCAGACAAAAATATTTTTAATACATAGAGATAAAAATATAATAGAAATATAACACTCCAAATGTAACAGTTATTTGATAAAATAACAAATAATTGTTTATCACTTTCTGCAAACACATTACTGCTTAATCTGCAAGGGAAGGTTTCCTATACTACATATTTCAATCAAATTATCATACTTTTTGTAAAAACTTGCAATAAAAAGCTGATTTGATCAGCCATAGAAATTTTTCATTTGCAAATCATGCAACTAAGAAACCTGTAGATCAATGTCAATTACTAACTAATGTTATTTAGAATCACAATTTTAAGAGGGCTGGTTAATGTTCAGACTAGAAGCTAGGAAACATTAAAACTGGCCAAACATCCAAGAACATCAGATAAATCATTTAAATGATTCTTGTACATTTAAAGAGGCACATTGATACAGTAAATGCATCACTTATGACATTTGAGCCACCTTTGATCACCCAAAATTATTTAGATTACTATATAGGAGGACTCATATTAACTAATCAAATTAATCTCAAGGGAGTGGTGTGCTAAAGTAGTAATGCTATGTTCACACAAACGACAGGCGTGATGCAGAGTGATTGTTAGTTTCCGACACTGTCGCTACCGTGCCGCGCCGATAAAGTCCAAGGTTTACTTTGTGTCATTCGTGAAACCTTGAGACGCAGAGTAACTTTTGCCATTTTTAATCACAAATTAAAAATTTGCAAAAATGCATAATATAAAAGCCAATTAGTTAAAAAAAGTTGCTTTACTCTCTGCAGGGAAATTTTTATGCATCGAGCATTGAGGTTTTGCTACCACTAAGAACAAATTATGACATGGAGATTCAGAGAAAAAGTTTATTCCAAAATAAGATTGATTACCTTCAAGTACTAACTACTTCAACACAAAAATACAATTTTCAGATAATATCATAAAAGCTTTTCTAAACGTACTGAGACAATGTGAGAAAGAGAACTTGCCAAAATGCAGAGAGAAAAGGTGTTTATAGGTGGGTACCTAATGGCAACTTCGATCGGAATGGACAGCACACCAGAACCTCTGATTATTTGGTGTTCACACTGAACACAGCTTTCATTGCACTCGCAAACAAATAGGTATACACAAGAAATCAGGGTAGCCTCCTGGCGGAAACCAAAAGAGTGCACTGCAATAGAAGCAAGAACTTCTTCAGTGTGCACTAATCGAAGATGTCATAAAATAAGCAGGGATACACTTCATGAATAAGACTAGAACAGGATCTTAATAACAATCAATAATGTTTTGTTACATAAAGGTATGCAATAAACGCTGTCAAGTCGTAGAAGTAGGTTTGATGTTCCGTTATAAAATTGGCAAAGGGTTCAATTATACAATGAATATGATCTATCAGAAGGCAGTACAAGCACTAATCTGCAAGTACAAGTTTGGGTGTTGAGCGTTATTTTGGGTTGAACCAGAGTTTATTACAAATTTTGATTTTTAGCACATACTTGAGCAGAATTAATATTCGAAACCTATTACTTAATAAGAGCTAAGATATCTATTACACGTATTTGAAACAGGAAATGTGGACAGTTTCAAAATTAGCTACCATTAAGAGACTTTTTTGGCAATATCATGCTTTGTTTGGGCCAAATGATACATCTAAATCAGTCTTATTTAATGAAGATCGGCAAAAAAATGTGTCACAGAAAGCAGTTTCAGAACTTGGTAGGCAGGTACATGGGTATTTTTGGTACTAATTTACTATATGTATATTCTCAGAATGACATTGCACGAGTCCTATTTTAATGTTTGTATATGTGCCAACTGTGTTGAAATCACAAAGTATAGGAGGATGTTAAGAAAATAACAAAGCAGATCAATCAAATTTTTAAAGGATACATTTTTTAAGTTTGAGCCAACTACCTTCCTTTTAGCTATGCTTTTAGTAGTATTAGAAGTTGAAGTAGGTTAGTAGTAGAGGGGAAGTGGAGAGTAGGCGAGAAAAAGATTTCACAGTGCGATATTGATCGCATTGTAGTTAATACCTATTTGAAATCAAGACAGTTCACAACCATCATGTGGTGGGATTTAAAGTGGTTCTTGGTCGAACCTAGCAGGTACCTTCAAATTAACAAGATGGTAGTGGGCACGGTAAAAATCACCTATGCCCCTCAATACACATTTAAAATTTTACTCTATGACTACAATTTACATTGTAATAGGACTTACAAGCAAGGCAAACCACAAAAGCCTCAATTGATATAAAAACTAATCTCACTCTCATCAAGATGGCCATAAAAAATTTTCTATGCAGATTTTTTTGCTGACACTAAGCTCCATTTATGATCCTTCAAGTTAATTACTAGAACAGTTATGTTATCCATAGAGCCTCTATAATATGCTTGAAGTGTTATACTTTTAGCCCCATAATGTGGTTCATTTAGCCTCTCTTTTATGAACGATACTGCTTCTTCATTCGAAAAAGTATCCCAAAGGCCATCAGATGCAAGCAATAAAAACATTGGTTTGTGATCATTCAGGTCAAAGGTTAAAATATCTGGATCAGCTATTACAAACTTCTTATCTTTGAGTGGATAATCTCCTAGAGCGCGTGACGTCGCCAGTATTCCTGCAACACGCCACACTCCGTTGAAGGTGACGAAGCCGCCTGCTTCTTTAATGCGTTTCCGCTCCCTCATCTGTTGTGGCTTGTGATCGAAAGAAAGCGGTATGGCTTTCCCTTTGCTGTCGCACATCACGCCTCGAGAGTCTCCGACGTTTGCAACCACTAGCCTTGAACCCTCAATTAATGCGATCAATGCGGTTGTGCCTGAAATTGATAACAATGAAGTATTATAGTAGTTTTTACAAATTCTGCATTTAACCCCATGAGCTAAATCTATTACTATAAAATTATCTGAGGATATATCAAGTGGTGGAGTTATCCATCAAACAGATAACCAGCCAGTGAAACAAGCAACTGATGTCCTTGGCAATGAAGTTTGGTTTCAGAGTTGTAAAAAGATAAAGTACCTGCCACGTCCAGATTTTTTTTAGCTGCTTCTACTAAAAGGTGATCAGCTGCCAAAACTTCATCAGAGATGAGTCGTCCAAAATCAATCACCCCATTTCCATCAATATAACTGCTTGCAGGAGCTGTAGGTAACAAAGGACCTGTTGACTTTGACGGAACACGTGTGACGGGCCTCTGCAGCTTATCCAGACGGCTAAGGAGCTCGGGGTCTGTCACACATCCTCCAGCTTTTTTTGAACATTCATCAGTTGTTGATGAAACTGGCGCCTTTCGGAAACTAGTTTTTCTTTCAATTTCTACTTCAATTCCAGATTTCTTTTCAACTTCAGACTTTTTTTCCTGCTCTTCGTTGCTGGTAGAAATAGATGATTTGGTCTGCTTTGTGGTACCCTGCTTGATTTCAACAATCCGTTTATTCAAACTTTTCATTAGCTTGTCTTTAGCATAGTCGGCTGCAAACTGAAACAGACAAAATGTTCCATGATGTTTCTGCCAAAATAAAAAATAAAAATCCACTAAGTTCAGAACTAATTGGTCCTGCTGACAACACTATTAATCATTAATGAAGATGGCCTTTATCAATGCTACAAACTTTAAACGAAAAGTATTCGTACCTCCCCTCCGTGACCGTCAAATACAGCAAAGAGCGAGACCCCCGTCTTATTAATATCTTCATTGACCACAAACCGATCTTCCATCTTCGGACGTCGCCCTTGTACTGCGTAAACGGCGATTCCATCCTCCTTTAATTCCCAGCTCAGCTTTTCTCCACTTGATACTGATCCATTAACAAAATATTGTAAGCGTTGTACCTTCGAAGTTGAACGTCCTATAGAATATTGCAATTTGTTCAACAATGTGCGACTCCACACATCGACAGCTTGCATATACACTAGAACTATGAAGAAAATAGCACCACATATTAAAATCTCTGGTTTCAGAATATAAAGTCTTAAAAGACGCCATATGTACGCAATTGGGGCCGAATTAAGTGGTAGCCCCACGGCGAAGCGCGATATTAGTTTCATGTGAGAGATATAAGTTTGATACAAAACGCGATCTTCCAACTCGTCCTCCATTTTTTTCGATTTTTCATCAAAATTCCTAAAACACATACTGCCAACATATAATGTAGTTTTCCAATTTATTCGCGGGAATAGTAACAAAAGTGAAACTACTTATGTTTTTCATTTTTGAACAAATGGCATCAATTAAGTAGCTAAGTCAGAGGAAAACATAAATTTGTTTCATAAAACTATCAAAACTTGGTTAAATGCAATGGATGCAAAGAGGCTTTCCCAGATGTCAGACAGATTTCTTGGAGTTGTTAGGTTGGTAGTACTGAACAGTGGGTGGGCGTGAATTTCCAAACATGGCTACCGGGTTAAGTGTAATTTGCATCATAAACATGTATCTTAGTATAATTTTAATTAATTAACTTTATTAAAGGATGTCAACCCATAAAATGAGTGAACGAAAGTTTACTCGCGGCTTGGGTAAGCCGGGTATGGCTGCACAATTACGTGAAACAGTGTCGCAAGCTGTGAAAGAAAGTACTGTTCAGGTTTGTTGATTATCTCTGACCACTTGTACATTACCTTACCCATATAAACTATGAAAGAAATCCCTTGTTACAAAGTTTTTCACTGTGACACATATCTGACAAGTTTTAGATCGCACTTAGTGCTCAACGCACTTAGATTTTCCTCTGTATGTCAATCTAATAACAATGTCAAGTGCCAGGATCCTTATTTGGCAGATGACACTCGTAATCCTTGGCTCAGACTCCAAGCTCTATTTTTAATTTATTGTGGTTTATTATTATAGAGCAAAACACAGTTAGTGGAGCCAATTGATTTTGAAACCTTCATTTTGAAGAACAAGACATTGCTTCAAAATGATCCACAGAGGGAATTGCTACTTTATCCACCGGATGATGTTTCGGTAAGTGGCTTATAACGTTTCCTATTTTAATTGAATTCTTTTCTGAGATCCCCAATTAGTTGCTGTACAAGGAAGTCAATTGATGATTTCATTTTATTCACGTGTTTTCTAGCAAGTGGTTTTACCACGAAGATTTCGAACAACAGCACACAGCGTGCCTAACAACTTGGAGACAACTAAATGTAGCCTATTTACTAAAGAATGTATTAAGAGCTACACATCTAATTGGAATCTTGTCCACTATAAATACAGTGCCTATTCGGAAAGTTACCTGGAGTTGCCAAAGTAAGCGTTGCCTCCGTGATGGTTCTTACACGTTGTGTCAAAACTGACACTAACTGTAATGGTATTTTTGTTAGCAAATCACATCATCATTTACCTAATTGCCATTATCACCAAATGCTGTTTTACAGAATTTTAAAATCAGACGAGCTGAAAGAGGAGGTCTATGAGGTAGACACTGATGCGGACCAGCCTGATGCAGAACCAGTTTCAAAGAGTGATGGAATCTCTAAAAAAGGTTATTTAATGAAAGGTCCAGAAGTGGGAAGCGATCGAATGTTTGTTAATATTGGCTCAAAATCGTTTAAACGTCGTTATTGTTATTTAAGGTAACAACTTGCCATTAGAAATTGCATTTATTTTAAAGTCTATTTGCAGCATGACAGAATTATTAATATGGAAATATTTTGTTGCAGGCAAGAAGTAGATGGAACTTACATATTAGAAATGCACAAAGATGAGAAGAAAGGAGAAGCCAAAGCTACAATTGTGATGGATTTTTGTACAGAAGTAGCCCGAGTATGTGAAATTATCTACCTTTCCTCTTGAGGTGGGGGAGATTCTTAGGGACATATCTTTTATTATTATCTTTTACAGAACACGAAGCGTGGTCGATTTTGTTTCGAGCTGCGAATGATAGCTGGCCATAAGTCGTACACTCTAGCTGCTGAGACAGAATCAGACCTCCAAGATTGGTTGAGTCAATTGAACTCTGTCATCCAACAAAACCGAATACAGGAGGAGAAGAGAGCCGCCTCATTAGAACGAGGTATACTGAAAATCTATCTGCAAAGTACAAACGGTGTTCTCCAGTATCTTCCTTTCTATCAGCTTCTCTGTCTTGTGTTCTCAGCTTCTAGTACCCCACCTCCATCCCCGCAGCCTCCGCAGATGTACGGTACTCTGAAGGGTTTGGAGCACAGCATGAACCCCCAGCTGATGAAGTATTCCCGAGAGACGGACATGTCTATCGCAATCGCCCGCAGGGAAAACCGGCGCCGGCTGTTTAGTGTTTATCCACACATGGCGGTGAGTGCTTTATGAGCTTACTAGGTAAAATATTTTTATTTGTATTTTCTTCTTTAGCTCTTACATCCATAGTATTATAGATCACCTATATTAGATTGCCATAGATATGAGCTTGGCATAGGTATATTTACATCATATTACTGCCGGTCCCCTTGGCAAGTGTGAAAATTGCTTGTGTATTTTCTTGTGGTTTGCTTCAAGAACAGTCATTGCCATTTGAACTACCTACCCATAAATGGTATGATGATACAGTGATGTGAATATACAATGCTGCAGACACTCTAGTGCAGAGACTTCGGTAACCCAAGTGCCCATTAAATCAATGCCAATACCGTAGGTTGTTGCGATAACAAATTACTGAACAGTTTTGCATGTTGGGAGCACCAGTTCTCTGAGATCACCAAAGTTAAGCAACATTGCGCTGGGTCAGGTATTGGGTGGGTGACCACCATACACATGACCAGTTCTGTTCAGGAAAGAGGTTGGAGGGATTAAAGTTAGTACGACAGCTTCACACACCTTTCTTATCAACCTCTCGACAGCATTTGATTAATGGTGGAATCCTGCTTTTTGAGTCTTACCGTCCTTCGGAAGGGATGTTGGGCCAGTGGTCCCCTTGGTGCTATTCAACAGGAGTAGGCTTCATGTCGGCACCGGGTTGCCCCTCCTCCTTTCTAGGTCTACTCATTCTCCAATGCCATTAGACCAGTGCCACAGGGCCGGTTGTCACAACAGTGCGTCATGAAATCCCAATAATTACAATCAATCAATAACAAGTTGCTAATGTTCGATAGCACGTGAGAAATGCAACGGCCGGCAGTCCGACGGCAGGTGAACCTCACATTGTCGATCCGTACAAGGAACAGTTTGGACAGCGCCTTATTGTAAAGTGTGAGAGCATCAAGTTCAGACTGCAAGCTCCCATCGATGGAGAGAAAGAATCTCTGTGCCAGGTAAGCACACAATAAGTCTGAATGATACCGTGTCCTAATCAAACAATCACTGGAAAAATAGTGTTCTTGTATTAGAAAATTTTCTTGTTTTAGGTGGAACCTTACATAACCTCGCTGGCCCTCTTTGACGCTAAACAGGGCAGGAAACTTACAGAGAATTTTTATTTTGACGTGAATCACCCGCAAGTGCGGAACATGTTGCCACCGATAGTTGCGGGAAGTTTGAAGGATGTGTCACTAGCCCCAGAGTTACAGAAACTTGCTGAAGAATGGATTGCCTTCCCAAAAAAGGTAACTTATTAATTACGATTGACGATACTCGTTTCCAATATTTTGGGAAGTTTCCCGTTTGTGGTGAGCGTGCCGAGCAAGGCTCTGTGGATAAATCGGTGAGCATGCTTGTTGCTACAATTTTCAATATCAACACTAGATGGTAAAGAGTGTGTAGTTTTATGACCTTTCTTTTTCCTGTTTCCCCTATGTGGGTCAAATGGCAACAAATTCCTTTATAGAAACTAATATCATGTAGGGAAATGCACCAAAATCCTGGATATAAATGTGTGTGGTGAAGGAAAGATACGGAAACTGCAGCTCAAAAGCATCAAAAGTATTGATGGTTATTGTTACAAATTTTTTAGCTCTTAATATATGTTACAATTACATTGTTCAAGAACTGATATTGCCACGCATGATCATAAAGAGGTTACCACTCTCATAACCTCAAATTCTTAATCCATATCTCTTCTGATGCTGCAGGCAGTGCTTAGCGTAAGTCAGCCACATGCCGACATATACTTGGTGGTGCGCATCGACAAGATCCTGCAGGGTGGCATCTGCCCATCGAGCGAGCCATACATCCGCAGCACCAAGGACCCACGACAAGGCCTGCGCGTGCACAAGGCAGTGAAGGCTTGCTGCACGCGACTTGGCCACTACCGCATGCCCTTTGCGTGGACCGCGCGGCCGCTGTTTCGTCTCTATGGCGGGCAGCTCGATGTCACTGGGGACTTTCCTGCCATCTATCGCCAGGAGGCCAGCAAGCTGAAGGATGATGAGATCATCAAGATACTAGCTGATTTTAGAAAGTGAGTGTTGTGACTTTGATTTGGACCATAGTTTGAGAACCATTTTTTAGGATGGGCATACTTTGGGATGGGTGTATGCAGTACAGCAACACTGGTTTCAGAGCGCATCAATTGCAATTTGGTTACAGACGTCGTAGGGCAAGGTGTGGATACTCTTTATGTTTACTGTTTTACAGATCAGAGAAAATGAGCCGGTTAACTGTGATACCGGGATGGGTCAAAATTCAGGTGGAATCTATCGACGAAATCCCAGAGAGTATGTAATGTTTTTATATATTTAACCATAATTTACCCACATTTACGAATAAAAGAAATCCTCCTCGTAAACGACCTTGAGGGTTGCGGCAGGACACTCAATGTTCTGCTATTGGCTTATTAGCAATTGGATTCCAAAAAAACAAAAAAAAAACAGTTTATTTGTTGAAATTCTTGTCTACCAAATTCTAGAGCTGAGTTGTGTGTGCAAAGGTAATGTCAGTTTCAGCAGTCAATCCGAATGTTGAGAAAAAAATTTTTTTGCTCATTTTAAAATAAAAAGTTTGTTGAAAAGAGTGCCAGAAAGCTGGATAATAATGATGTTAAGTAAGTAGAAATGAGGTGTGCAACTTAATAGGTTGAAGATGAGTTC
This sequence comes from Amphinemura sulcicollis, assembly GCA_001676325.1. NCBI lineage: Eukaryota > Metazoa > Arthropoda > Insecta > Plecoptera > Nemouridae > Amphinemura > Amphinemura sulcicollis. The sequence goes on from LVVV01432261.1 coordinate 9,251, forward strand.
TGGGATAGATTAACCCTACGTTATGTTTCGACAACTGCCATTTGTCATTATTAGCATGGGGGAATTTATTTTTTACATCTAACTTTTTGCTAACCATGACCCCTGGTTGCAGACACGGTGACGACGGCGTTGTCTCCATTGAAACCGTTTCCCGTGCCACCAACGAGCGAACTCTCACTGGAGGTAGCCGAGCTGGGAAGCAGCCAGGAGAAGGAGGTGAACCCATACACTACGTTCACCAATCACCTCTACGTCTATCCGCTATCGCTGAACTTTGATACGCAGAAGGCGTTCGCACGGGCACGAAACATTGCGTGCGCCGTTCAAGTGCGGGACTCTGACGACGAGGGAGCAGCGCCTGTGTCGGTAAGAGCAACGCCCTGACTGGGGCAAGCTGCCAGCTATCCCCATTTGCTTACGGTGGCTGGTCTGCTTACAGTTAGAAGCCTTCTTCAATTTTACATGCTATATTACCTATCAACAATAAAACTGCAGGTTTCTCAAGATTTTATCACAATGATCATGAATTCATGATGAAATTAAAAAATGAACATTCATACCAAATTCTGAAATCATGCTAATATCCAAAAAAAGGTGATTTTATGCACTTTCCCATTTGCTTTCAATGTAAGAAAATCATATAACCGAATTATATCTGTTGCTAAACTCCGACTTAGCTCACAACTTTTCCAATCCGCCACATATAATTTTATGCCGTGTCTGATCTACTTCCGTCTGGCAGTGCCTGTATGGTCGTCCAGGGAGCCCGGTGTTCGTGAGTTCCGCGTTGTGCTGCGTGCTTCACCACAACACGTCTCCATCGTGGTACGACGAGATCAAGGTCAAGCTGCCTATCCATCTTCATGCCAAACACCACCTGCTCTTCACCTTCTACCACGTCTCGTGTGAGATCGCCAAGAAGAAGGACTGTGCCGTCGAGAGTTGCGTCGGCTATGCCTGGTGCCCACTTATCGTCAAGGGCAGGTGGGGAGATTGTGAAAATATGTGTGGGATTATCTCACGTTGGTGAATTATTGTGAGAGTTTTGTAGCATTGACCTAATTGTTTAAATGAGTTGTGTTATTAATAAGGGTGCCACCTTATTTGCAAATTTAACACAGTTGTTATCCTATTCTTGTAGCCATAGAGACCATGAAAGATACAAAAGCCTCCTAAAAGATCTTTTCATTCTAGCAGAAAGCTTTGCGCATCATTTTATTTTTTGCTAGGGCAATCTTAAATTGTAAGTGCAGAATTATGCACAATAGAGCCAAATATTTCCTGCCGTCCCAAATTCTAGGCTTGCCAGTCCTAATCCCAATTCTGATTTGACATGTCTGTCGATGATCAGTGGCATTTTAATCTTTTGGTTCCAGGCTGAACGCAGATGACCAAACTCTTGCTGTAGCAGCTACCCTGCCTCCTGGGTACTTGTCGGTGCAGCCCCTGGGCCTCGGCAAAGGGGTAACTACCAAAGACAATGTAATGTAACTTATATCTTACCTACTAACTACTCACACATCACCTGTTCACATATCACCCGTTCATTCGCATTAGTTTCTTCCACCTCGAACCTCTATTTGTAGTGAGTTAGCATAGAGGACATTAGTCACCTTGATAGTATTTGGATCCTAGAAAATAAACATAAATCTAGAATTCTTAGCTTTCTTGCAGTTAATTTCTAGTACTGCCTTGTTGTGTCGTTGTGCCAAATATGTAACGACTCTGGTGGTGCTATTTGCTTCCTAATTAGTAGTTAAGCAGTAAAAAAAAAATGAATTTAGTGCGCCGTAAATAGTAGAGTTGGAACCTATTGTAAAACTGCTTTGTATTTAGTTCAGAAATATCTAATAATCTAAATCTAAGTAGAGCTAGAGTAGGCTTGCCATCCGGCAGTTGCTGGCTGGACGGTGGCAAAGAGAGTTCTCACGTCCTGAATGTTTCCAGTATTCGGGCCCGGAGATTTCGTGGGTTGACGGGCAGCGTGAGGTTTTCACCGTGGGCTTCCAGCTGGTGTCGACAGTGGTCACCCGAGACCAGCACTTACACAATCTGTTTGCGCACGCTGAAAAGCTGCTGGCTGGAAAGCCTGGGTCCGTGCATCCTTCTGACACGGAGACGTGCAAGATACTCAAGGTGAGATGCAGAAAATGATCTTGATCTGAACAATTGAATTTCAAAGATCTTAAGAGATCAATAAATAATGGTAGAAATTATTTCTAATGCTGAGCCTAGACGTCAACTGCCCATGCTTTCCTTTGTGACTTTAATCTTCTTTGTACCTAAGTCATGTACATCCTTTACAATGCATCTTTATCTGACAGTATTTTGTGTGTGTTTGTATACCAGGCTGCGCACGCAATCCAATTGGCCACATCAATCGCGTTCCTTCCGACACTGCTGACGCAGTTGCTCACGATGCTGGTGGTGACCACCAGTGAAGAGGTGGGGATGAACGTCATTCGCGTGCTCATCCACATCATTCACATGGTTCACGAGGCGGGCCGCAAGGACATCTTGCAGACATATGTCAAGGTACGTTGACACCTGCCTGACCTCCTTGCAGCTGGTAACACTTTATAGAGTGATTGTAAGCGATTGAAATATGTGTTAAGATCCGAGTTGCTGTATATACTGCATAACAATGACCATTGGTATTGTTATTTAATGATAATAGTTTGAGATTAAATTTATTTGTCACACAAAGTACATTGTTTTGACAATATCAAGCACTAAACAATCATATAACATTTACATTTTCATTTGGTGCTAATATTGCATACATTTTCACTTTCGTCGATAAATTCTGTACACGAGTAGAGTGCCCTTTCTATAAGATACTCTTAATTTAGTATGGACAGTAGATTTAGTATGGATAGTGTGGTTAGTTCCACTAACCACCAAACTGGAAAACCCAGAATCCTGAAAATAATAACACAAATGATAGGAAGTTATGGAAGGAAGTATGGAACTGATATTCATCATTTCAAGTAAGCTGCATAGTTTTTTTGTTGAGCTCTTGCTATTTTTTCCAGAAGCCTGAAAAGTGAGTGAATTAAAAATTAAACAAAAAGATACTTTCATGTGCCCTAACTTAGAGTCGAGACTGGTTTCGTATTTTCCACAGTATGTATTCGTGCCTCCGAGTGTAAAGAGCACCACGACTGTTCATGAGGAGATGAGCCGACATTTACCAACGCTGCTGCGGCCCGGAAACACTGACTTCCTGGTCGTCAACAAGTTCATGCATCACGCAGACTTCTTCTTCGAGATCATCGTCAAGAGCATGGCTCAGCATCTTCTGGCCACTGGCAGGATCAAGGTGGGCACCAACACAAACTTTGTTCATTGACATAGTTCAAAAAATTAATTGTAGACACCAAAAGTCAGAATGTAGGTTTAGGCTTAGTTATTGTAATTTTAAGAAAGTGATTTATGACATCTCACTGCTCAGAGACAATTTATTCTTTTGCTTCTAAACAAAGCCACATTGTTGAATAATGAAGTGTTTTTCATTTCCATGTCTTGATTATTTTTCAGATGCAGCGCAATGAACGTTTCTCATCAGACTTCCTCGTTCGTATCCAGACACTACTTCGAGTTCTATGTCCGTACTTGATACAGAAGTACACCGAAATGCCCATTGAGACGCAAGAACTGAACCGAAGCCTGGCTAATTTCCTCAAGGTTTGAGACTTACTCAGCTGTTCAAATTACCCAGCTGTGCCAAACTGGTCCAATGACTTGATTTTTGATATATTTTTTAAAATTTTTCTCTCAGAAATGCCTGACTTTTATGGACCGTGGGTTCGTTTTTAAACTGATAAATTCGTACATGGAGAAGTTCAACCCGGGAGACCCGACAACTTTGTATGAGTACAAGTTCAAATTCCTCCAGATCATCTGCTCACACGAACACTATGTATCGTTGAACTTGCCGATGCAACATTCAAGAGTGGGCTCCAAAGGTCCCGGAGGTAAGAATTCTGAATTTGTCACAAAATTTTGTTTCTGCTAAAAAAAACTGCATGTGCTGGCATGTCACTAATATTTAAAGTTAAAGAGTAACAAAAAAGTATGATGTAAGATAATGTGTTTAAAGGCTGGAATATTATTTATTAATGATGGAAAGTATAGAGAAGAAAGAATTTATGCAACTCACATCCAAATATGAAGGTGAACCGTAGCAAAGAAACTTGCTGGTTGACGTTTCGGCGTGTGCCTTCTTCCTGTACCTTCTTGTACAAAGGTACACAAACTACATCCCCATGTTTGCTGAGCAGACTATTCAAGCGAGTACTGCCTGTCGGAGGAATTCTGCAAGCATCACTTTCTCGTGGGGCTGCTCCTGCAGGAGGTCCGGACTTCGCTTGGAGAAGTGTGTCCAATCCGCAAAGTTGCCGTCTCGACACTTCAAGACCTGCTAGCCAAGCACGAGCTCGACGACAGATTCCAGAGCAAGGTTAGGGGGCTGACCAGTACCACAATAGACGTACCTAATGCTTGCAGTGTTGCGTTTTACTTTAATTTGTAATTTTATTGGTATGGCATTCTTTATTTGACACATTTTATTTTCAAGTTCAAAAGAAGAATATGGGATTTTAAGAATCAAAATATAAAGACAGTTTCATTAATAGAAGTAATACTCATATAGTTTAGGGCTTTAGTACCTATGTATTGTTTTTGCGCGTCCAAGCCGTTTCAGTCTCTCTTGTCCTAAATCTATGTGAATGCTCTTTCATTGCCAAACTCCAGTCTAATCTTTTTATTACACTTCAAAACTACTTTAGCAGCCCAGATGATTTTAACCTTCTCCTTGACATAATCAAGTATTCTTGTCCTATTAACTCTTATTTACATGTAGTTAATTTGATTAACTGTTAACTATTCAGTTGTAAAATATTTCCCCCTCGTTTCCAGGGCCAGCTTGCACGAATCGTTGCTATCTACATCCCATGGCTGGGAGTCGTCCTCGAGAATCTCAACCGACTGAGCGCTGTCCACTCTTCCGCTGCCTCTGGCAATGCAAATTCGCACAATTCGCGGCTGTCCATGAGCAGTTCACAATTCAACTTCAAGGACTCAACGTCAACAGTCGCGACCAGCTCTTCCGGAACACCCAAATCGCTCAACCGCTTCACTTTGCTCGTAGAGGGCAATGTCAGGGCATCGCTCAACAAGCGAGAATCGGTCTTCTTCTCAACCATCTCCGGACAAAGTGAGCATCAGCCTTAAAAGTTTCTTTGAAATCTACTAACGGTGTTAATTTATTTTTACTGAGCCAATTTTCTATTCTATGCGATTCAAGTTTTTCCAAGTCTTCGATTTCTTCAATGTGAGTGATTTAACTTCTCTCAAGAATGACCCTCTTTAGGCTGCACTTCGGCATAGTTTGCAAGGGGTCGCCAGCTTAGTTGAATGAAACGCCTACATCATCACATTTGCACCTCCAGCCCCACTGCTCTTGTAGGATATCTAGTTTACCATTAGTGTGTAAGATCTAACTGCGTAGACCCTTAGTCTACCCACTCAACCAAGCATTTCATACATTATGCTAATTGCCAACATGAAGCCCTTACCACTGCCCTTCTTAGCTGATACTCAGTTTGGCTTTTCAGCAACAAAGAAAACGCCTAAAGCTAGGTTCCCACTCGCGATATTTTCTAGCGATATCGGCCGAGAATCGGCGAGAAACTCCTAACCTCAAAAAACAATAAACACAACAAAAAGTGACAGCGTGCTAAAACTGGAATCAGAATCTTAGTGGACTGCGGGGCCATCTAGCGGTGTGAGTTTTAAGCATGCGACATCTGGTAAAATCGGGCGATATCGCCTGCAAAGTAGAAGTCGGAGCTACTTTCGTCGCGCGATATCGCGCGATTCTCACCGAGATTCTGTCGGTTGAATACTCGACTGTGATTGG
>LVVV01432262.1:0-15177 GCA_001676325.1 Amphinemura sulcicollis
CCCCCCCCCCCCCCCCCCTTCTCTGGAGAGCACGGTAGCCCTAGCCCTAACTACTGTGGGACCCTGCGCACGCCTGTGCTGACAACCAAATTAAAGCTAACAGAACCCAGACATGGCCTTGCCTGGCCTTCATTGACCAGTATTTCAGACCAGTAAGCCGTGGAAGATTGCTTTCCATGCGACTCTGCCGAGGATCCTTAAGCATCAGAATATCTTTGAAATGCATATGCTTACATATTCTGATATCAAATGATTTTTTCCAAAAGTTGGTGCATGCCTGGAAATAGTTAACTTTGTAAAAAATTGACCAGGCTCCATTGTTATCTTATTGTGTTGTTTAGCATTGCCGTGGCAAACCTAGTGCACAGCTGCGAAAAAGGTACCTAGGTGAGTTATTGGTAATTGGATCATTATAGACTTCGTGGCTTGTAGTCCCAATATTTTTATCTCACCACTCAAATTTGTAGCTAAAAAAATTAGCCGATAAAGGAGACATGTCACTTCAGTATGTTCAACATGAGTCGAAATTTAAATGATGCATGTATGTACAAGGAAGTCGATAAGTGGTCAACTTTGGCATCTTTCAGTTAACAAATAACTGTACATGGAAGACCGATGTTTAAATTTCATGCTTTGAAATATAAGCTGGTGGTAAGATTGCAGGTTGTCGACAGACCAGTCAGTAGTACCATAGAATAACAAGGTACCAGCCAGTCCTATGAAGATATGAAATATTATTGCTTACCCCTTTTGTATTTGAGGATTCCTGCACTCTTCATTTAACACAGACTGCTGCTGTTGGTAGGCTTCCAACTCTCTTTTATTTGGTGATTTTGACAATCCATTAGCCATTTCTAGTTCCAACGTCGGTGAAAAGATTTGTTTTTGAGTATTGACAACCGTAGATTTTCTTGGTTGAGGAACGTGTCCAGGATAGGAGTGTTCCGTCACCGCCATTTCCACCAACGGGTGATTCACCTCTTTACTATCCAGGCATGCGGTGTTCTTTACATTAGACTCTGGTGGCCTATGGTCAGCTACCTTTCCAGCAGAACGTAATTTGGGGCCTGCTCGCTGTCGCCGCCTTCTGGCTTGTGCCGCGGTCAACCCTAGTCGAAAAGAAAGATAACACCACCAAATAAATAGCCTATTAAAATAAAATGCTTGAAGGCACGTAATTTTAGTAGGTTAGGTTAACAAAATATTGCAACAGTGAAAAGAAATAAACCTTAGGACGTCAACCAATGTCAACATGTCAACCACAATACAGCTGAAATTCTTAAGCATTACTCCATACCACGTTTGCTCGGCCCAGGCTTTGTGTTCTCCATGATTAATTAAATGTCGAATGGAACCATATCTAATCATAAGAAAATGTAAAATTGTGCTTTTTAGGGCGTTCGAATGATAATTTCAAGCAAAACATAAAATCGTTAGCTTTGAAACACCCCAGCACAACTCTGTTGACAACTTGTTACAAAATCGCGTCGGCCATCACAATTTCAGCTGTCATGTTGTTTATTTTGCCCATGATGCGAGATTGTGAACCGCATAACCAGTAATATCATTGTATGTTTTTTAAAACAAATAACATAATTTATTATTATTATAACTAAAGTAATATTTCTTTATTTTTCAAGTGAAAGGATATGCTGGACTATGCGTACCTTTCATTATATTTGTCTAACGGAATTACCAAAAGAACACTTGGCAACCACGTGGAAATATTTAGGAAACAATTTTTACCGCGAGGATCAAAAAATTGTCACTAAATTACCAGCAACAACTTCCTCCTTTCCCACCAAATTTATTTTTTTACGTTTGTAGCGATCTTTTCGATTATGAAAACAATTTTGACAAAGAGTTTTGATAGACTGATCTTCAATTATATGTCTGTATGAGCCCCAATTTTTACAATGGCAACCTGAATGGGTACTTTTTTGTTTCTTTTTAAATGCAAATTTAGCAATTCTGGCATTCTCACACAGCTCACTGTTTATAGACTAATTTACCTCAGTCAGCTAGGGCCTTAAGTGATTTACAAAAATCATGATCAGGAGGTGATCCAAGCCCAAAACTTGATCAAATAAATCTTCCACACAGCAGTCAGTGAAAGAAATCCGAAGAGAATTTCTTGAAACGAGTTCCTTCATGATCACATGAGGAACATCTAATGTACCCACTATTAACACAGAAATCGCAAAATTCAAATATGTACGTAAGACTAAAATAAAAACTACAAAGACCGTTAGGGTTTTTTGACATTTCTTTATTACAAAGTTTACAAAGAGAAAATTACATCACATTATCACAAGCCCTCTTTTAAATCAATTAAAAGCTATTTAATCTCACTTTAAAACTGGATATCAGACTTGTATCCACAATGTGAAGCAGAAATCCATTCTAAAGTGAAAATAAATAAAAAGGTCATGCCTCCACCCTGTTAGGCACTACAAGGGGAGACCCTTCACATTTGCCCATCAAAGCATCTTCGTTTTCTGTAGTATAAAATTTTTTTAAAGCATACATAAAACACATAAACACACATCACATAAAAATGACATGATCTTTATTATAACTATTATGTAATGTGACAGTTGGGGTTTAAAACAAAAGCTACAGAAACTAGTGCAAAGGACAACAAATTTTGCTCCCTGCATCGAAAGCAAACAATCTATTGATACTATATATCAATTTGAAGACAGACAGCTTATTTCCGATACCAGCTACTAGTTAACTTAGGTAACACAGTTACATACCATGGTTAATAGGTAGGTATACAAGATGACATACTGTTTAATTACTGTGATATATTTGATAAAAAATATTTTTTATACACATGTGTTTATAATTCACAGAGAGTGTAATTTGCTCCACGAAAATCTGGATATAATATGAATATAATAAGAATATCAATATAAAAGCGGTCTTGAAAGATTCAAACAAACAAAGAATTTTGCCAAGAAACTGGGTGGCTGTTAAATGGCTCAATGGAAAAGAAATGGGGTGGAAAAAAATCTTACTAATTGAATAATAGTACAATGATAATAAAATAAAAATAGTAAAATATAATTTTGTTTTAAACTGGTGTCTCGTTATGAGATTGGCATAATTGCTAATAATTAATAATGTTACTATATTGTAGATGCGAGACAAATGAGTCTTGCACAAATTACTTCAAAGATGACAAGAATTGAACCCAATAAAGATATGTCGAAAGAAGGCCAATAGTCGAGTTGGCGATGGAAAATAAGAATCACCGGCATAGAAAGTAACATTCCAAGGAAAATCATCTTAGGACCTCTCTGCTTTAACTAGATGTAGGCTGGTATATAAGTTTAACTTTAATTGGGTATTTTTATGCATAAAAAAACTTAACAGGTTTGCATGAAATTGCATGTTTATGAAGTTGGGTACTCGTAGGTACCCGTCTGTTTCGACTGGTGTTGACTATCTGGTAATATGAACTCAACTATGGGTCAAGATATCTATCTCTACCTAACACCTAACATGGCATGGCAAACAAGCAGTTGCAGTAAGACTATCGTCTTTATCAGACTGTGACAAATAGCTAAACTAAAACACATACAGCCTGGGACATTTTCTGTGTTGGCCCAGTGTCCATAAAAACAACCCACAGGGCTTAGTACCAACAAAGAAAATAAAACTTGTTAAATTGCAGGTATAAAATGCTCCAAAGAGATATCTTAACACGATAATAAAATATGAATTTCTTTCGCGAGTCCTCTTAGGAGGACACGGACTAACATCGTATATCAAAACCAAAAATGAAATATTTTCTTAATCCACAAATGACTACTTACAACACAATCCAAGTAATACAGTACAATAAGAGTAACTGTACTTATGAGATCATACTAAATGTTTGAATTAGCATTGCCAAGATTGCATTAATTGCTGATGTGTTTGTAGAGTCGACAAACCTGCACAGTGGCGGAGACGGCGGAGATGGCGGTGATGGTGGGTGTTGGTGTGGCGGGGCAGGGCATGGGGTCGCGGATCATCGGGGCGGTGCTGGGGGCGTGGTGATGACGTAGCCGCCCGGTACGGCCGGGACAGGCTCCCCAGCAGCAGTGGCAGACTGTGCCAACCGCGATTCCAACGCCTGTGCATGATCCTGGTGGATTGGGATCGCCAGCCGCGTGTTCAATGAGTCGTTGTGCTCTTCTAAAGAGTTCTGAGCGTAATGCAGCACCAGCGCTTTCAGCGAGTCATAGATGTTGTACGGCTCGGCGAAACCAAAACCGCGTTTTGTGTTGTAGATGATGCAGTGGTTGATCATCTCGTTGCACCTGAGGCAATTGATACAGTACCATTAGACAGTCCAGCCTTTTAAACTAATCACGCTGTACAATGTAGGCGCAGGTGGTTACTATTAATTAAAGTATGAAAACCAGCCAGGTGCTACTAACCACTTTGCACTTTGGCTCAATATCAAACTAACTGATAACTTTAAGATTAATCTCATGCCAAAAGTGCTTTTTAACCTGAAACTGATCAGTAAAAATTTTTATGAGCGATTTATGCCACTTGTGTCATTCAAGGTATGGTAAACGAAATGTTGATATTTGACAATGATTGTACAGGTGGTATGATTCATGGATGTTATTAATTTAGCTCTGAATCAAAGGTATTACGGACTAAATGAGTTGATCCAAATGCGCCACCTCCAACTTGATGTGCTGTGAAATGCAAGAGAGGTTGTACCTATGCAACTCACTGTGAAATGGGAAGGCGAGCCATGACAGAGTTTCTTGATGTTGATAACGTTTCGGCCGGCAGCATCTAAAGAAAGCGTGTGCCGAAACGCTATCAACATAAAGAAGCTCTGTCGCAGCTTACCTTTCAATTTTACATTGAGTAGCAAAAACCCCTCTTGCTCACATCACATTAATCCAGCCTTACCTTGCACTTGGCACACTTGGCAAACTGTCCACCTCCAACTCGGCAGCCTAATTAGGTTAGCTAGCCTAGCCACACTTTTAAAGGCATAAAAATATTGCCAGTTCATTTCTGGCAATGTAGTCGTGACTCTTTGCCCATGTTATCAAACATTCTCATTTGTGGGTGCACTACAACATGGCCTGCTGTTGGGGAACACATTTGCCATTCTGACTGCCAGTTGCCTCTTAGCAAGGCTCAACTATGCACAAAAGAACTCTCACCGGCTGATGTAAACCGCAAGCACAAATGCTGCCCAGCAACTTTTCTGGTAAGCTTTGGTACCTCCACAACGTTTGGCAACATGTGTTACAGCTCTAGTATTTAAAAAAAAATCATTCTGAATTGTTACCTACATGAAATTATAATTAAGCCCCAGATCACCAGCACAGCTCCTATTTTCAAATACAAATAATCAAAACCAACCACAAAAAAAAGTCACCAAAAAGCCCCTCTACTCACACAATGGAGAGCGCGTACTGTCCCGTGCGGCTCGGTCTCACGAGGAATGTGCCATTTGGTCGGCCAGCCAGCAGCCGTTCCGCGTCCACCCGTGAGCAGTTGTGCAGCAGCCAGCACCGGTCATCGTAGTGAGCATCCTTGACGAGCTCGCCGTCGGCGTCTGCCTCCACGTTCCACTGCACAGAGCCGTCAGCCCCCACAGACTGTTTCAATCGTGCTGGCGGTAGGCCTCGCTGCTTCAGCACCTTCTGTAGCCTGTCCTCAAGCCGCGCTAATTGTACAATGTCGGGCTTGAGTGAATTCATCTCTCGATCGAGAGTGCGGTGGTACACCACCTGCTTCTTGAGTGTCTCATCCAGCTGCTCCCGGCTCTCCTTTAGCGACTTGAGTCGCATCACTAGGACGTCAGAATTCTCCACCATTGTCTTGTGCTCGTGCGGTTGAGCTTCCTTCTGGAACCGCTCTTGGAGTTTGATCTGTTCTTCAAACATTCCGACAGCCTCAGTGAAGGCTTCCAGCGCCTGTCGCTTCGGTTGAATCTCCTTGCCCGTCTGATGGAAGTCTTCAAAGTAGTCCTCGTAGATCTTTGTCTTTGTTATCCGTTCCTTCATGAGCTCCATCAGCTGTTGCTGGATATGTCCTAGATCTGCCGTGCTTGCAAACTCATCCTCTTGTTGGAACCTCGACACCGGATAGATCAGCTTAATGTCCAGCGTCGCATTGTACTGTGCCAGTGACACCTTGTAGTAATGCATCACTAGCTCAATCACCGAGTTGAACTTGAAAGGTTCCGAGAATCCATACTTCCCATTCCGGTGGCTGATCTTGATGAGCTTGTTGGTGCCACCCTTGCGTAAGGTGAGAGTGTATTCCCCGCCCTTGCTGGAGGCGTTGCGCACAAGAAAAGTTCCGTCGGGCGCATCCATCAGCTTGTCGTTCACTTCTTCACGAGTTATTTCACCCCAGTACCAGTCGGCGTCAGCCAACGAGCGAGGGGCGTCCGAATCGACAGAGGCAGCGTCGGACTCGGGGGCAGGAGCGTGGGCGCGCGATATCTTGCGTGGGGGGAGCGCTGGGGCACACGCAAACTCGGGCAGCTTGACACCCCAATCACAGTGAAGCAGCAAGAGCTCAAGAATGCGGATATGAGCCTCAGTATTGTAGACCACCTCTCTGTAATGAAACACAACCATTAATGTCATGCTTCGGCTTGTCATGCCATTTTTCACAGGCAAGCAGCAGTTTCGGTTCACACAAGAAGAGTGAGAACCCTCTACTTCACAGGTTTGAATTTCAGTCATCGGAATCTGCCATTCATATGGCAGGCACACAAGCAGGAGAACGAAATCCTTACTGTAGACATATCTGAAGCAAGCAAGTAAATGGAACTTAGTGCAAGTAGGGAACACATCTGGTCATCAATGCGGATGACACTGCATACTGCCCACGCCTTTAAAATTTAGCATTTTTAACATTAAAAAGCCATGTGGGCAAAGCCTTCACTTACATGATCCGCTGCCAAGGGGGCCGCAGGAAAACATGGCTCATGATCTGTATGAGAACAGTGGGTGGATCTTTGATGCCACGGGCAAACTGCATCTGGCACAGTCGGCTGAGATGCTCCATCATGAACCGCAGTGTAGACTTGTGTGCCTCTGGCAGCTCACTGACCAGGTGGTTCAGGCACTTCGTGCATTGCTCGTCATTGCGGATCCCTGTAAATAACCACCTTTACATTGTAATGCTTGGTCTGAATTCCACCTTATATGAGGAAAATGAGCGAAAGTACCACCTTGAAAAATACCCATGTAGTGCTAGAGATTATTTTTAAAACTCAAGTGGCAGGATTGCCAAAACACTAATATTGAAGATTGCAAAAGGGTTGTAAATATTACATTTTTTTTAAAAAGTACGCTCCAGCTTTCCTACGTAGTTTATGTATCAAAATTTAGAGCTTGAGTAAAGACGAAGTGGTGCCTTCCGATGATGGTGATTTGTATTTTTTATGCTGGCGATTTGTGGGCCAAAAAAAAAACAGGGGATCTGCTCAATGGAAAAGAATTTTTATAAACTAAATGTATGCCACGCATAATTCATCATAAACAATTTTCAGAAATGTTATATCCAATTGGCAAAGCATATGCTCCTAAAGCAGGAGGCTCAAATTCAGGAAAAATTATGTACATAACTGAAATTCAATATTGCGTGTTGTTCTACTAATCACATATGATACTATCATTGTGTCCAGTTTAATAAAAAAAAATTGAACAGAATGTGACTTACGCGATGCCTCTAAGAACCGGTCGTACCACTGAACGGGTATCACGGGGTCGGGCAGCTCTCGCATGAACTTGCGTAGCGCTGCGGCGATGCAGCGTGCATCATAAGCAGTCAAATCTGTAGTGGACAGGTCCTGCTCGAGACTGTGCCGCAACTCGGTCAACTGGCTAGTGGCAGGTGCAGACCGGTAAAGCTGGTACAGGTCAAGCGTGGGGTCGGCTTGCGCACGTGCTTCCAACTCGGCAATGCACTTGATAAGGAGCTCGGGTGCCGGCGATTCCTTTGGGTCAAACAGTGCGCAGAGCTCCGTGCTAAAGATGCTTGCAAAGTGCTTGCGCGAAGGGCACTCGACATTTGACGGCGGCAGGCACGAAGGTAGGCCAGTCGAAGCGCACGTGCGGTGTGCCACCAGGCCACAGTCTGAAATAGGGAAACAATTCGCACAGTGAGCCAGCTGCGATGGAATCCGATGTCCAACAATTTAGTTACGTGGTTATGTAAAAACTGAGTTTGAGCACACAACCAACTCAAAATTTTCTGGAAGCAAACAGCTGGAATTGTTGAGATTTAAGATATGATTTACTATTCTCTTTCTTGCAGAGATTGTTTCAGTGGCCCAAATCTGTAGCCAATCCAAGCACATACAGTCTCGTCAGCAGCACTGATTGAAAGTAATTTATGAGAGCAGTAGGATAGCATACCGCAGAAAGTGATAGTCCCGATGTTCTTTTCTAGGTATAAACCTACACATATTATTTCAATACAGCCACTCGAAAAGGGTTGCACGATTGCCACTGGACAAACCAAACCAAATTGAAAAATGACTTCAGATTTTGTACAGAGTAACGCGGTGAAATAAAGGTGAAATACGTTGCCTAAAGTAAGGTGGAACAATTCTGAGGGCGGCGCCACTGGTCTCACTCCCCTCCCGAGCTCAATAGTACTTGATTTCGTCGCCGTCAGATTTGTTCACCTTACGCGAGACATGTCGGTAGAACTATTGGCGATTAAATTTGCATTGAGAAAGTCTGTAAAACCGACTTTGAATAAAAATGAGGGAAAGAATGCGAGAAAGGATCAGAGAAAGGGTGGCTGAGGTTTCCACACAAACTGTCGCCCAGAGTCCCCAAAACTGTTAATCTTAACACTGGGCACAAGGACACTAATCAAGTGATGAAGAGTCAGTTCCAGGACTCTGGTAATCCTAGGCCCTAGGTAGTAATAATTTCTCACCTTGGCAAAGATAGCCCTGATGGAGAAGTCCTCGGAGGTACCGATTGCACTTCTCACAGCGTTCGAGGCTGGAGAAGCTGTGTAGCATCAAGTTGTGTGCGGAACCTTCATTCCCGTCCTCTTCGGCAGGCAATTCCGTCGGCGGATTCCGCAATTCGTCGATGCACACCAACAAAGACTTCTGGTGAAATTCATCTTTGATCCCCATGTTCTGTAAGCAAATGATGCAAACGCTGTCATTTCCCATTCAATGTCTCTAAATAGTACCATGAGATCAATTTTGTACATTATGAAATTCCATATATCAGCACAAATATCGTATTCTGATCGCACATAGGCGATCTCAATTACCGCAAGTTTTTCACGGTCGAGGTTACATAAATCGGAGCCCTTGATATCCTTCGACTTGAAGACATCAGCGTATCGGTAGAGGTTGAGGGCAGCCATCCACTCGACCACATTAGTTGAAGTCCACTCCCCAATGGGCTGAAAAAAGTAAGAGAGCAAATGCAAATTATCATGCTGAGCTTGCAAATTTACTAGTTCCAGTGTGCACCTCTGTTGTCCTGATTTGGGCTTGCAAGCAGAACTCACACACACCAGGCAATAAAACGGCTACTAAGCACTTTGCACTGTACTTGTGCAAGTGACAGTAAAACCATTCGAAAGAAAGGAAGGGTAAAGAGGCACCAACAATGCATACCAGCATTAGCCTTGTTTTATTTTTTTATGGCTTACACATTTTTTTTTGCAGGGTGTGGGAACAAGATCAAATATTCATTTAAAGCCCAAAAATTGGCCTCTACAAATCATTGACCAATGCAGTTTAAACCTTATTTGCATGATTAATTGCCTGCTGCAGTTTAGCATAATCTTATCAAAGTGATAATTATAGGGGGCCCACTATCCTACGCTGGCGGCGACATTGGCACTGGTTTCGAACTTTTGGTGAGAGCGGCGGGAGAAGTGGTAACAGCTAGTGGCAGGCAAACAGGCTGTACAGTGCGCCGCGAACGAACGAGTGTACGAACACTAGAACAGCCGTGGGTGAAAACCTAGTGGCAACTTGTCGAGCCTAACCCACCAATCCATGTACCATGCCGAGCACCAATCGCGTACCCTTTGTGCCCAGCGAGTGTACCGCCGGCCGGCGCTGTTGCCATGCCGTTCACAAAGCGGCAACAGCACAACGCCACTCGCCAGCCACTCGCCAGCCTCTCCAAGGAGCGAGCCGAGCACCTAGCTAACGCTTGGCCCGACCCAACTTGTCGACGTCGAGTGCTGGCGAAGGATGGGCGACGTACAAAGATGACTCGCGAGACTTCGCATAAACCGTGCTATACAAATAAAATTCTCGCGTTCGAAATCTTCAATTCGCCGACCCGTTTCGTCGCATGTTCACATTTTGGTAGCACTGTCAAATTGTGACGTCATGCTCTCCTCACTTGCCAGCTAGCTCTAGCTGAAGCTGAAGCTGCTGCTGCTGCTGCTACTGCTGCTGTCGCTGCTAGGGCCAGAAAGATGCTATGACCTCAAAGTAGGACGCAACCTTGCAGCTTACATTCGTTCGTCTCCCATTTTCTTTAAAACAGTTGCCGAGCTATCTCCTATCTTATTTAGGCTTAGCTATACCTAGACATTATCAGTGCACTCGACGTAGTGGCTAAGGTCTCGCATATAATACAGCGTTGTATTTATAATTGTAGTCCGAGACTATGATAAGGACCGATTAAAAATAAGCATTGTGATGGAGAGTTGGGGGATCGGGTGGGAATAGGATGGAGTCGCCTCGGCTCGCCTCGGGATGACACGCGGACTGGCCTGCCTGCCTGTCTGCCTGTCTGCGTGCCTGCCCGTTCCAGAAGCGACATGTCGCTTGCACTTTTTCGCAACGAAATAAAACCGGCAAATAAAAGCAGGTGACATTTCCAGGGAAAGTTGTTGGATGTTATGTCTGTACCGCTGCACAGATAACTAAATCAATTCGTAATTCCACGAACGCACTCGAATTCGTTTCTTTGAATTCATCTTTGAGCGCGACCTCTCAACGAAAAAAGAATAAATGTGTCTCCCAAAAGTCCTCGTCTTAGTATGCACAAGCTATACACGTTAATCTTTCTTTGTTCTCGTTCTGAATTCAACCAAGAAAATATTGGCAATTAAGGATGAACCCTCCTGTTTACATGTTGAAATCGCCGGAGGATAAATGCGAAATCAATAACGGGGAGTCTTTGTTTCCGCGCACGCCGTCAGAACCGCGTGACTAGCGTCGGCATGGGGATCACTTTTTGCGCACCGGTAGGGACGCACTGACCTTACACAAATTCCCCTAAACCCTTAACAATGGAAAGACAGGGGCGAGTCTATGTCCGCCGATCAGCCCATCATTTCTGAAACAGAGTGGTCGCCACACAGTGTAGCAACGCGAACAGGGACTCGCAAACAGGGACCCGCGAACAGTCCCAAAGACTAACGCATCCGTTAGCATAATGTGGCGAAAAGTGATCCGATCCCACCACTTCTGGTACACTCTTCTATAAATATTGTAATTGCGGGCGTCCTTTTCCACTGGGTCATCGATTAGCCTGCTCAAGGTTACAGTGGCACATGAGGCAACTGGATAACATCTAACCTTGAGAATAAAATGCCGCTTAAAATGACTACGAATAGCTCGGCTCCTCATTCATCACGTGCTTAACTGCTTGAAATCCCTTGAAATAAGTAAAACTAGAAACAGGAACTGTGACCATCATGGCAATCTGCAAAACGTATCGGCATTCGCCGGCATCCGCTCAAAATTGAATATCTGCCCGAGGAACCCACCCAGAACAGATAGCACAGCGATAGGCACAGGTAGGAATCGAGTAGATTGCAGGAGGTGGGTAACAGGCAGGCGGCAGACACATGCACAGCGTACAGTCGATCACACCACTTAGTTATCCGCCGGATTAGTCGCATAATGAAACACCGCACAATACCGCGTGGCGCGAACTCAAAGGTACGACCTGTGGCACGACCCAGCTTATCCTTTCCCTTTCTTTCCAATCTTCCCATTTAGCTTTAGACAAAACAATGTGACAATACTATTCTACTGGCCAGGTGACAGGGCTAGCAGATAATCACATGCAGCCAAAAAAAGACTAGTCTACAATAGTCAATGAAATATGCAATGACACCACCCAAAGTAGCCTGCTCTGAAAGACTGTAACCTGCCGTGTTGCCATTATTCTGACGGCAGCGCCTTAAAAAACGTTTGGTTTGCTAATGAAAATACGGACGGAGCAGGACGGAGTGCGAGTTTGCATTTCATATTAACCTAGCTAGGTTGCGAGGGCGACCGGACCGACATCGCAGCAAGGTGGCAGGCGACCGGCGAGAGCCTGTGCCTGGTATAGGTCTGCCATGTCCTACGATTTCCAATAGCATGCTTAAAAGGCCGACAGGCCGTGGTTACAAAAATGAGAGGAAAATAGCGATAGCGCACGAATTAGTGCTTAGGTACCTAGATTATAGTGGTTCACAAAGCTTATAACTATACACGAATTACAAATTGTCACACGTTGGTCTAGTGCATATCCCATTCCAGGTGCCAATTTGATAATCGTGCAATTTTCCACACTTTCAGCTATCAGAATGTGAATGTGTCACACAAATTGTAGACCACATAAAAAGTATAACTGACCAAAGCGTTACGAATTTGAACAGTGTCCTTCGAATGATCTGACTGCCCCTCGATTGAAATCGCTATCAAACAAGAAAAACTGTTCAATTTCGAGCACCTAGTTAATGAATTAATGTAATAAATAGCTCACCTTTTCTCTGTTGAATGTGCTGGGTGGAAGCAGTTCATTGTTTCTTTGGCACGCATGTTTTGAGGCAAACTTCGCACACGCAGAGTGGAAGCACGAGTGACAGTCTGCAGAACAGAGCGAGTAACACATACAACAACATGTCAACTGACAAGTGCAAAAAAGGCCATGATAATTTTGAGTTCGAGCACAACTGGCAGGAGCAATATTCTCCAGAGGCGATAGTGAGACGGCGACGGTGGCCGGCTTTTCATCGGAAGGTGCCAGCGACCCGGCAAAAGAGGTAGAAACGGCAGAAGAGTGGCTGTCAATCTTTGTACTGATAGCTGGTGCCGACTTGAGGGGACGCGTTTTGATAACAGCTAAAGAGTTCACAGTTTCCCGAACGCAGAACATGTCTAGATCGAGTGGACTGGTGTGAGCGTGGTGTTGCGGTAGCTGCGGCTTCGTTATTCCATTGGTGAAACTAAATGATCTTGGTCTCTGGACATCGTTTCTGTTGGCACCGCTTCGTAGCATGTAATTCTCAGAGTCGATATGAACTAGAGGAGTGATGGACATTGCCGGTGGCATCTTCGAATCGTAACCACGTTTCAAATCCACCGTGTCAAAATTTCGATTATCAATGTTGGAAATATCACCAGTACTATTGTGCAGGATGAAATTATTGTGGTTGGCAATAGGAATATTTTGTTGATGGAGCAGCTGCCTTGTTGCGGCTCGTTTCATCTCCTCCGCGGCGTCACTCAACAAGTCGCAATACTGTGCTAAATACGGACTATTAATTCCCGGGCTCAATATATACATTCGGTTTCTGTGGCCGGTATCGGCTTGTTCCTAGTAACACTTCCAGGCAAACAAATACATATCCGGCAAGCAAGCGGCTGCCGATTTCACTAGTTTCCCTCGCACAGTGAGCACGAACCGTGCGCCCTCCCCCAGTGCCGACTGTCGACTAACACCACACCGGCACCAATCGGTCATGCTATTCGCTATAGGACGAAATATACCGAGTGCCGACCGATGGCAAAGAAACTGACAAAGACTGCCTGTCCGTGCGCCCCACACGGCTTACACTTCAACTACCATCGCAAATCCTTTGTCCCCGAGCTTGCCGCACCTTCGCGAGAGCGCGCGCGCGTTTGACGTATCCAGCCGAGTTGTATAGCGCGCAAGGTATCGAGTCGGGTCGATGCAGATGCCGACCACAAAGACTTCATTCGGATTCGGATATCATGATATGTTATCAACATAAGACCGTTTTGCCAACAGCATAGTCACCATTTTATATTTGTTCTTCAATACACAAGTTTCAAGACCGTGGTTGCTAAAAATGATGTTAGAAGCGTAGCCAGCAATATCTTTCTTGAGATCAATAATTCCCTGACAGTCCTGACACTGAACAAAGGATTTGAATCCCCATAATTTTAACACTATTTAGACTAGGAGAGTATTGACTGTTTGTCTACATTATAAATTTGCTACTCTGATGGTAGGTATTTCAAGCTGAAATTTTGGCAACATAGTTGCATTGTGGTAAAATACCACAACCCCTGTATAATATCAGTGGTCTAATATTTTAGTGGAAATTTAGTATATTCTTCTCAAAATTTGGCTAGCAAATAATAAAAACAACTTTTAATTTTGATCTCTATTAATGCAAACCACATGTTCTTAACTACCTTAGATACATGGTACCTGCTTTCAACAATCAGCGTTGGTTGTTTAAAAAAACACATTTGAAAGTTTTGAAATAAACATTTTCCATTGGGTTTTTCCAGTATTTGATACCATATGCCTTCCTTCCCGTGTTTTGGACCAATAGTAAAAATTTCAGCATGATGTACTGCTGAGTTAACAAATTTCTAAATTGGACTACGTTTGTGCTAGCATCTTCCCTATTTTTTGTTGAGTGTACATTACAAAGAATTAGATGGCTCAACTTCTAAGTGGAATTTCTTTTTGGAGCAAGGTGTTTGTTTCAAAGACAGCATTCCCTCATAATCCAAGAAATTTAAAGACTATCAGCATAAAGTCAGATTTTAGAAATAGGAGGCAAGCTGGGAACTAACCTCGTATTGATTAATTGAATGTAAATACTAAATATATTGACAAACGAATGACGATACTAGACCAAGGGAAGTGGAAAAAAGTAGAAGTAGTAAATTTGCAACTTTCATAAAAAAAAGCTTTTGGCAACAAGTGAAGCAAAGGGAAAAAGAAAATCAGTAGCTGTCCTGCATTAACTGAAAAATTGATGCATTTTGCTTGCTTAATTTTATTAAAATCTTGTATAAAACTACCTAAACACCTCTTGAGAATTTGAAACTAAAGCTAATGGCTACGATATTTATTTATTTATTTATTTATTTTGTTATCGGTAGTATACATCAATTAGAGTTATACTTCGTCACTTTTTTAATACATATAT
>LVVV01432263.1:0-15190 GCA_001676325.1 Amphinemura sulcicollis
GGGGGGGGGGGGGGGGGGGGGGGGGGAGGGGCGCGTGGGGTGGTCCACTGGACAGCTGATTGTGTGGACGGAAAGTGCTGATTTCAAGCAGTTTCATGTGTTTTCAATGTTTGGAATTGGCTAGCTTGGCCGGTTTTGAGGGAGATTGTAAAATTTGGGACTGTTTAGTTTCTGTATCTTTTTAGAGAGTAGCAGAAATTTGAAGATTTAATTCATCTATCGAAAATTGTTTCTGAAAACCCCTCTGTTTTAATAAACTACAGTTAATTTATAGAAAGCAAAAATGGTCAAAATTGTTATAACACCATTTCTTGAGTTCAGATAACTATATAATGCTCTAATTATAAGTCGACATGGATACCGCGCCCCAAAGATCTCACTAAAGTTACTCAATTGAAACTCAAGATTAACTTCCTTAGCCCTTAATCTTTAAAAAATATTTTTATATTTGTAGGAAAAAGTCGTGAAATCAATTTGATGGATCATAAATAAATGATGATTCGACGATGATTCTACAATTTCCATTCTCAATGTTCAACACAGTAAACACCTCGTCCTCGTCACGACTCTCTTGGGGTGGCCGTCGACAGCTGGCGTCGGCGGCGACAGCAGAGGAGGCTGCTGATGGACAATGGCCGTGAGGAATGCAGCGACAGGCGAGGGCGATTATACGAAAAGGATTTGTCACTCGGACATCTGAATTGTGTCGCGGATTTGTAGCAGCGATTTGGTGGCATTAGGTAAGTCGTTTGTTAGTTTTGAATCATTTGTGTAGCGGTACTTTGACGCGACAAAGATGTGCGAGGGTTGATATAAGTAAAGGTGGGATGTGTGGGGGTGGAATTATTTTCGATGGGACTTTAACAAAGAATTTGCGAGTGCAAACAATGTTTATCACGAATTTCATGACATGTGAAATCGGATTTCGCAAGAAAGTTAAACAGATAAAAATTCATAATAGTCGGTCCTTAATTTCCGTTCCATAAATTCTTACAAAATACCTAATGCCTACAAAATATTTACCGCAAACAAAATTTAGACGTTGCTTACATCTGCATTTTGAGAAATATCTCAACATCTTTCCCTTTTCGAGTGCTTGCTTTCAAAATCACAAACTACAAATGAAATTTGAACAACGCGTTAAAGCACTGTGCTCATCTCAATCCAAATACCTTTGCCGTCACAAACTAGTGTTTGAGCAACGTTAAGATAAAGCAGGAATTAATTCACTTTGTATGTGGCTTCGCAATTGATTGTTACGTTTTTCTCGTGCTATAAAGACGCAACGGCCGTCTCCAAGGCCGAACACTATTGAAAACATGGCAAACTCTGTCATAAGATCTCTAACATCACCTTATCGGGTCTCCAGATCTCCAAGACAATCCATTAATTCAATCGCTCACCACAAGAGGTCTTTCACTTACAGGTGAGAAATGAGATGACTTGGAAAAAACGGTCACAAATATTTCGCTAGTCCAAATCGTCAAATTTCTCACTCCCTCTACTTCCGTTTGCATTCCCAGCAAACCGCAAACCTTGATGGGCACTTCGTCAAGAATCTTAGCTCTCTGTGTATGTATGGACAGCCGCATAAAGTAGCAGCTTGCCACTGGTAAACTGGCCAGCAGTGTACACAACAGCAAGAATATGTGACAGACAGAACTGACCCAGTGTCTGCCGACAAGGTGATATTCGGAGTCCACGAAGGGCTTCACGGAGGTCCTGAAGGCTGGACCTGGAGGGAGTGGAATGTTTCGAAAAAATACCACGTCTATAGGCTTTGCTCTCTAGATACATTTCGTTTATCAGTCATATTATTACAAATTGTGAGTTACAAACTCAGCCACAAGCTCAAATATCCGATCCCCAGAAAAATGCTATTCTTCGTTTTATGTAAAGTCGGAATTTTCCGTTTGGCGGCGCCACTGGTCAATTTTAGTCAACACATACGCAGTATAAGCACTTAGAGCCATAAAAAATTTAAATTCCATCGTTGAAAATTACAGCATCACTTTTGAACCAGAGCACCAAATTTTGATAAATAAATAATACTAGGAAAGCTAATGTGTTGATTTGTTTATGACTAATTCAGAGTATTGTATTGTAGAGTATTGTAATTTCTCATCTATAATCAACATAAACGTGAACGTAAGTATAACGTAAGTATTCCATTCTGCTGTAAACTTTTTTCTTTCAAAACAGATGACAGCACGATGTATAATTCTTACGTTACACCTGCGTTTACGTTAATTGTAGATGAGCCATAATTGAATTTAAATCGAGATCTATGGAACTCTTCTGCAGTTGTTATTGTTTTAAAAACCCTCTTTTATATTATATATTTGATAGGACTACAGAGTGCAGGGGCTGCAGGTTTGGTATTAGTAGCATTTATTGTCTCATGAGTTTTCTATTCGTGAACATTTTAACTTTCAAAGATTGAAATGCTGGATCGCCACCGGGCCATCAAGCTAGGTGTCATCATCACCCCGATGGCCCGACGTCCCAACTTCTCCAGCTCGGATTCCTCGGATTCCAGCAGACACCCACGCGCGTGCTCGGAGGCGGTCTTGCCACTCTTGTGTACAAATCAGCTGGACAGAGCACGAACACCACATAGCGAGCAGGTATACACACGAAGTGGTAGCCCCGGAGGACGATTGTGAACAAAATTTAATTGACAAGATCTATCGTTTCTCATTTCTGTATCTCACGACGGCGGTCGGTATAATCGTGACATGAAACGTGTTGGTGATCGAAAATCTTTATTGGAATATGAATGCTTAAAGCTTTTATTATAATTGAAATTAAATTAAAATATAATTAAAATTATCATAACATTTTATTTTAACTATGCTTTGTTTTGACAACTGGCCCTTTAGCTTGGTCTAATAGCTTCGGTGACTGACTGGGCGCCAACGAGAATTACGATGATCCTAACCTAGGTTAGAAGAGAGGAAGAGGAACCCGGTGCCAACAAACAGCGTAATCCAGTCGCAGTGCCAATTGACAACACAAACCTTATCCAAAATGTTGAAAACCTTTTTTCCTAATCGGTCTCTGACTGTGGTGTTTAACGACGCACTGCCTTCAAATCTGGTGCCTCGCCCACAGTGAGAATCCCAGTGAGGCCCATGTGAATCCTCCGAAGGACGGTACACGAAGGAACCAACGCTTGTTTTCCAAGCTACCCTCTTCAGTCATTCCATGGCATCACATCCCTGAACCACTAAATTACAGAACAACGCTCCACAATCATTGGCTTAAAAACTCACTGCTTTTGTCGGCAAACCGTCTAGGTTGCCCTCCAACCTCCATATTTGGACAATCTGAGCCCGATGGCATCTATCATCTCGGTTACAAGAGGACTCCTGGCCAGCGCTCATGATGTCTGCGCTGGGTGAATGATGTCGTTGTTGCCGAGAGGGTAAAGCGCCGCGCTCGGAGGGGGGTGCACGTTGTTGGAGGCTAGGAATGGAGGCGTTTGGTCGGCTTCTGCCGAGATGCTACAAGTTGGCGGCCATGTCGTTTATCATTGCGATGTGGTGTGGCTCTGTCAGTTGTGATTGTCTGTTTGCTCTACCTACCTGCCTGCTGCACACTGCGTGTTTGATCGGTATATTGCGAGCTTTACGATAAAGTCTTTTTGTCAAGGTGAGGAATGGTTTTGTTGGAATTCTTAATGTCTTGCTCATTAGCATTTTCAATTAAGGTTCAAAAGAACCGATGAGAAATTTGTGTTACTGTTTTGGATTGCTAATTATTATCAAAACAACATTTTCAATGCTTGTATAACCGTCGGTGGAATCAATCTTTTGAAATTGACATATTTAAAAAAGTCTTATCTGGTCGTAGTATTGGAAAACATTGCATCACTTTCTCTCCAAACAGCGAGCTAAGATTCTAATTCTTTATTCTTAACGTCTGTTTTGTTAAATTACTGCCCATATCCTTTAGGAAGGCAATAACACAAGCAAACCACGATAACGATTCCCCCACGAGCAACGACGATGAAAAATCAATCACCGCCATCTGAAACACACGGGACCGCGCGGCACGGATTCCTAGCGCCACGCAGGGCGGCTGTGGAGTGTCAGTTCCGATACGAAACTAATAAATTCATTTCGAGCCTCGTTAGTCGACTGGAGCGAGCGAGACGGCTGCCAGACGGTGCCGCCGCCGGTGGCGCGCGGTCGGTTCGCTGCTCCATTGCTGCACCAACATTGTTACTACAATTTGAAACCACACACTCTGTGCCCGAACGGAACATAATTTAGACACTGCAATTCAAGTTTTTTCGTGCAAATACTCATGGTGAAAACTAGCGCCGACGGTAGCCTTTGTACTGAAGGTACTCTGCGCCCGAAGGAGGCACATCTGGGTATACATTTCAAATTTTTAGAAAATAAGTTCAAAACGTTCCTAAAATCAATACAATCGCTACAAGATATCGACGTGTGTGCTTTCTAAAACTCACTACTATGCACCTTCGGTACAAAGGCGCCAGGCAGAGCTAGCTTGCACCACGAATATTTGCACGGAATAATTTGAAATGCAATGTTTATATGCGCGGACGCGCAAAGTTTGTGCTTTCAAAACTTACTAATTATACCTATACACCTTCGGTGCAATTGCGTACCTCGCGGTACTAGTTTGCTAAAGGAAACAGTGCTGCCCTTGCCTCCATGGTCTGCACGCCACTAGCTGGCAGCAGGGTCTGCGCGGAGGCGACGTGGGTGTTAGACCATGGGTTGGAAGAGGATGGACGAGAGTGCGCGCGAGGAGCGAGATCGTTTGGGTGTTGTCTTATTTTTCCCACCGTCGGCCGCCGTCGTCGTCGCCGACTCTGCGACGACGGCGGCGGCGGCGGTGGCGGCGGTGGCGGTGGGATTGTAGGCTTGGATTAGTTTTGTTGTTCCTCTTGGTTTGGTGTGCTGACGGTTGTCGAGGTGGTTTTTTTTTACTAGATGTGATAAAAGCGATGCCGTTTGATGATGGTCTTGCGTTTGTGGTGTGCAGTACTATTTGAATTTATATAAATGTATGTACACGTGTTTAATTTTTATTGTACAGAAGATACACGAATATCTGTAGGCAAGTTTTCAGAACAGAATAACTGATAGGAAGCCTCTGAAACTTGCAGGGATGGCTTTCATTCGCCGAAAACCGCAGTATTTTTCTTTTTAAACGAGGGCTTTAGCTCGAACGTAACCAACAAGTTTTTATTGATTTCAAAAACTTTTCACGAATCGCCTTTTTACTTCAATTTATAAGCGAAATTTCTGATCGACGAAGCAATTTCCTATGTTGCACAAAGGTAGATGATCAATGGATGTCACAAGTCACAACGTCAATGATTTTTTACAAAAATGCTAGAGGTTGAACATTTTCTCTGCACAGTAGCATTTTCTTTTTGAGAAAATAATATTAATCATCAGAGCTTCGTACCTAGATTTCATTTTCAAAATTGCTCTAATGTATCAAATGTCGCCAGACAGTGGAAAATGATATCACACAACGTACGTCTTTTTTTCAGTGACAAAACACACAAATTCTGGGAGACAACCAAGAACATTTGTCAGCTTGTCCCGTAATGGCCGCCTCACGATATGAGATTCATCCTCTTTATGGGTTAGCATAGAATTATCGCAGGATTAGAGCTAGCCGTAGTCACCGCCGCCCACACAACACCATTGTATGCTCTGTTTCCGAGCTGAGAGAATCAAGGAGGCAGCGCCGAACGATACAGACCGCTGCAGCGACTAAGATCTCAATTGTTTTGTTTTTTTCCATGTTTGAATCATAGACATCTTACACCTTGATCTAGACGGGCATCTTGCGTTTAAGATGGCGACTGTTTTGCAACAAAAACGTGAGTAACTTGTGAGTATCTATAGTCCCCGCTATAGTTCCTACGTGCCAATCACGACGCATGGGGCTTGTGAAGATAACTACTGTTTAGTTTTTTGGACATGATAACTTGATAGTTGGATTTGGCAACAATTAACGCCTGTGATTTTCCTTTTCGACGCCATCTTCAGGAGAGACTTTCCTCAACACCTTGAATCTAATTTCCCATTTGTTGTAAAGGTGTAATGATGTTTTAAATGTGAATTTGTCTCCTATTTCCCGTGGAAAATCATATACCTATGACGTTGGGTACAAAGCACGGACTATCAGAAGCCATCTAGATCCTCTATATGCAATTGAGACTCATCTGCAATCAGCGTAAACGTAAACATAATATAAATGTAGCCGAAAGCATAAATTTTGATGTGTGGATTTTCGTTATAAGACTTCTACAAAAAAATTAGGTTAATTACATAAACAAATTACGTTTGTTATGTGCAATGTATAGAGAGTCTCAAACTTTATGCTTCTTACGGATACATTTACATTATGTTTACGCTTACGTTGATTGAAGATGAGCCTTAAGCGTTAAAAATAATTCAATATTTTAAACTTCGCAAGAACTTGGTTAAGATGCGTATAGCTCAAGGTGTATACGCACACCCCAGTGACTTATTACTTTACCTAGGCTGCTATTGATAACAGCTGGTGCTTTTAAATTAGGCTAGTCATTTCCCCAAAGATATTTGCCAAGGAGGCTGGAACCTCCTCATTTAACCCTCCTTGATATCTGCCAAGGAGGCTGGTACCTCCTCATCTAACCCTCCTTGATATCTGCCAAGGAGGCTGGTACCTCCTCATTTAACCCTCCTTGACATTTGCTAATGAAGCTCACGCATCTTCCTCGTCTTGGCGTGTCGGAAAAACTTACATCTTTTCTTACAGTAATACATGATGGCCGTGGTTTCGCATGGCCAAGAATAGTTAATTGGTAAGTATACTTTAAAGTTCGCCTGAAGGAAATCACAGATAGACCACAACTAATTGATCACTATTGCGGCATGGACCTCCCAAACACAATTGACAGAGCAAGAGCTCACCCAACACCATCTTGCCAATATTAATTCTGAGAATAGTTGTAATGGCAACAGAAGAACCCAGTTAAATTGAAGATTTTAATTTGGGGAGATAGAAAAGTTAATTCGCAGCCCATTGAGCTAAAATAGGAGCCAATTCTTACACTAGCAACATCATTTCATATACTGTATTTCATGATGCATATGATTTGCTTTAACTTTAAGATTATGTCGCATTCGTTTGCCTCTTCTGCATAAGAATTGAGTGTACACTAAATGTCAATCAGGAAGCCGTCTCCAATCAAATTCGATATTATTCAATCAAAGAGCTCAAAAAATTAATTTGCCATTAATTGTTGTCTAGACTGTCACATAATTGAGTCACCGCATCTCACGACCGCCTTACCGCACGGTATCGTTTCTGGTAACGCCGCCAGTTTCGGCGAGACCCGAGTCGCACCCTGCGGTGTCACCCAAGGCGTCGCAGAAAGGTACCAACCGCACGCCGCGTGAGTACCTCGAGTTGCAACGGTGGTGGGGTAGGGGGAGGAGGAGAAGATGAGACCACCCCGACACTTCCTGGGCCCGGGGCCCTGGGCCGACCAACCACATCAGTCCACGGTGCCGACCTCACGAGGACACCCATGTGTAGGGTAGTCGTGGTTGTGTATGAAGATGACTGATGAGTGTTGATGCCCAATGTCGGGTGGTCAGATCGAGAATTTAAATTACTTTAAGATTTACTACCTGTTGGATATTGCAAGAAAAAACGCTATTCAAAGCATTGCTGTGGTACAGAGAAAATCGTTTTTGTAAATTACCATTGATAATCGAACATTTCGGCCCATTCGGGAATTCGAACCCAGAACCTGGTCTTTCAGAGTCATTTTTGTTTCGGTCCCAGAATGGACTGATATTTATGAGATGGTAATCAATCCTTTTGAGGTCATGAAAATGTCTAAATCAGTTCAGGTTTTGGACTTTTGCAAGAAGTTAAATTGAAGTTTCAGCTTCGCACAACTTTTCGTGAATGAACTTTCCACTTTAGACCGAAGGACGTTCTTATTTCAACACACCGAAACTCCTAGGGTTGCTGTGAAGAGCAGCAGTTGACGCTCGTGCGTGGAGAGCTCGATGCGCGGGCAGAAGAGAAGGCTGCTGCAGGATAAACTTCGCTACATAGCCTGTATCCCTATAGCGATTGATTGGACTGTTTTGACAGCGGACCCTAGCATACTGGTCTAATCGTGTCGATGAAAGAGTGGATGATGATGAACCTAGATTCTAACCTAGAAGGGAGGAGGGAAGAACAAGCCCCCCCCCCCCACTAATCCAACGGTTTCGAGAGGTTGATAATCAGAAAGTGCTGCTGTTGTACCTACACACTTTATAGTCCCTTTCATTTACCTCTCTGCCAAACAGAACTGGACGTGTGTGGTGGTCCTGGTCACACATCCAATACCTGTTACAGCGCAATGTTGCTTAACTTCAGTGATTTTAGAGAACCGGGGATTCCAACTTGCTAAAATAAACTTATATATATATATATTACTTAGTAATAAACTCATTTACTGAGTTAAAATAGTTTTGAAGCAAACAGCTTTTCATTTTATTCTCTGTCAAGATCCAAAGAGGTATCCGCAGAGCAAACTCTCGAGCATTTCTCTGACAAAAAACATGAGAATAAATCAAATCTAAAATTAAGGAGAATTCCCCATTAGAATCCCCCATTCGGCAAGGTAATGAAAGCTCCAACCAAAGATCCAACTCAGTATCCGCAGAGCAAACAAGCCGGCCGACAAGATGATTAGTGGGATGTGCCGGCAGGTAGGTCGGTACCACTGGTACCTCGTAGCAAGGATGCTAAGCGGCGTGGTTACCACGTGGTCACCACGCCGCTCGGCGTACCTAGCCTGTAATCAGTCGGTAACGAGCTCTTGCCGCGCAACCGCCGACCAAGTTCTCAAACACAGGGTAGCTTCGAGGGAACAGGTGAGATGTTGACTTGCCTTGATGTGTAGAGTGTTCAGTTTGAAAACTCGTTGCTTTCAAAGTCGTTTGCTATTCAGGAGGGTTACGATAAAAAGATGTTGGGGTTTGTTTATTTGGAATCGTAACAGCCATGATTTAAGGCGTAATGTTTTTTGTTTGTGAGGCTTAACCCTGCCTATCCCATTTTTTTATGAAAACGGACGTAAATGTATCATGTTTGAGTGCCTGTATGTAAAACAATGCATTTTTGGTAGCCTTATTAGATTTTTTACTCTATAACACTTCAATATATCGTCATATTTTTTTGCAAATTTCTTATTAAATAGGACGTGCATTGATGAAGACAAATCTAAAACGCAGGCTCGTTTGAGTTCCTTTTCTCAACAAATGAGTTATGAAAAATTTTGTCGATTGTAGTGAATTAAAAATATATTTGACCAAAATATAGTTGACAGCCCAAATATTATTTTTTTCTTGTTGCAGCTTACATAGTATTCAAAGTTTTTTTTTTAACAATTCACGTTCAAAAGAACCAATGGAATCACATTTGAGTTGATTCATTTTAGTATTCCAATCCAGATCGAATTTTCTTAGAAAGAAACTAGGTACAGTGTCTGACATCAAGCGATTTCAAACCCCAGAAAGTGTCTTCAAACAACTCCATCGTCTATCCAGGTAAAAAAAAAACCACGCAATGGGTTTCCGCAACAATTTCAAATGAGATTTGCACTTGCGACTGCCCCTTCTTCCCCGGATCCCACAGCGCGGTCTGTTTGTTGATCGCCGTCCTGCCAGCGATAAGTGGCCATTCCCAAACACCGCCCTGTCATTATCTGACCACACGACGCCGGCATGGAGATCGCCGACGATGAATGGAGGTGGGACACCGGGAAATTGATATTACCTACTTCACTCTGTGCTGATGAGCTCGTTGGTCTAATATGAGAGTGCGGAGTGTAATCAAAGTCTTGTGTAAATATGGCGTTGATGGTGGATGTAGACATTTAGTTGTGATTGAGAATGAGGCGATACCGCATTTTGTCTGGCTGTAATATAGGCGCAACTGCATCGTCATTTCACAGCACTAGGCTTTCTTGTCAACGAATGAGTTTACACACATGAAAAAGTACCAAGTAAAGAAAAATGAGGAAATATTTTGCAATAAATCACTAGTGTAGTGTGTATTTCTTTGATTTGTTTTGTTATTATTTTTGTGTGTATGTTTGTTTCGTCGAGTTTACCATGTTAAAAAGCCTGCTCTGATTTATAAATAAATTAACATACTTTCTCAGAAAGCAAGCAAGGAGTAAAATAGTTTTTTCAAGATTTGAAAAGTCGGTAACTTCCAAAGTTTTGAACTGAACTGACCAAAAATCTGCAAATATTTCCTGATAATTTTAGGCTACCTTTTTAATTTGCTGGTTTTCGCATACTAATTATGTTAATTTGTTTAGAATTTTGTGTTCGGTGCACTTTTTACCTGGCTAGTTCAACAATCGCTTCAACACCAACACAAATTGCGTTCACGAAGCCCTATTGAAAATAATAGTAAATGCTACGATCGTCTTTACGCTTGAAAAGCGATTTGCGATGAGTTATCGATACTTCTTTCAACACTTGACCGAATTTGCTACGAAATTTGGTCTGAAAATTTATATCCCCTGGGTTGAAACTTATTCATTGTTTTGGAAACTTCTTTGCAACTACGCGTTTCACGTTTAAAGGGCTCGTTTGTGTAAAGTACTCAACGGATCTTTCTCTTCCCATCTATTTAGTATAGGTATGTACTTAAAATTAATATTAATATTTTTTGTTTTAATTCCTGCATACGATCCACAAAGCTGAGAAAATTAAAAGGTAATTCATTTGAAATTTAATCATCGCCTATTACAACTCATGAACTGCTAACACTGTATGTGATTCTTCTATGGGGCGTATTGAGCCTGCTTCGTGTTTCACGCTTTCGATATTTCGTCTCATTCGCCAATCGATTCGCATCTCAAACACTTGACCTGTGACGTTGAAACTCTCCTCCTACCCCTGCGATCGCGGACACCCAATTAGCCTTTGCGGATTGCGAAATGGGTCGAGTGCCAACCCTCCACTTGGTCGTTGACAAGAGCACCCCGATCTCCATGCACTGCTAGATGGCAGTGGGGGTAACTATTGTCATGGATATAGAAGCCTTCAGGGGCAAAGGTAGCTTGAAATTAGCTTGCACCCAGAACTGTAAGATTTGCAAGGGAAGGCACGGGTATAGGTATACCGTGATACTGTTAGGGTTGGATAAGGTATTTATAATATTATCACCAAAGGGATTGAGTCTATATTATAGCGTATGTACGAATATCCAACGCTATACACCAAGGTCAAGGCCAAAAGCAGTACCAAAATGACCAAAGCATCAGGCGCAAAGCCATCATACAACAAAACCTCTGTATCCAAAACCACCCTTAACACACCAGCTGATCCAAAATGGCCGCCACGTGAGACGCATCCCTACCACACAACCCCAATTCCATCGTAAACCACCCTTAACCCGACAGCTGTGGGTAGCATCACGGTGACAAATTGCCCCAGCAAATTGCACCTGTGAGTTATCGCCGAGGTAGTGAGTTTTTTCTCCTTGGCCCCGCGCGTCGGGCGACGCTAGAATGTGTGGTCCAATTCATTTCGATCCTGTCCCTTCGCCTAAAAGGTGTCGCGAGCCTTTTTTTTCACCCGCCCCGGTTACGACGGGAAATCAACTGTGTCTTGTCCGTTTTCGATGTTTTTTGTTTTTTAAGTCGAGACTATAACGTTCGTGTTTGGAAAACAACTTAATGTTGAGTGAGTTTCTTATTTTCGGCTTCGGCTTCGGTTTCGAATAGGAATGTTACGACTTTTCAATCGATAGGACCAAAGATATCATCAATTTAATGAATTAATTAACTCCGGTGATAATAAATTGATTCAAGTTAATTCATTGTTAGGTCATTTAATTGTGATTGAACGAATTGAATAGCAAAAGAACAACAGACTGACATGCCAACGGTCGCGATCGAAACGTCATCATCATTAGTGGTATAATTATACACGTAACATTCCAGACTCTGTCTAAAGTAGCTACGTACCGGCCAGACATAATCACACCCTTGCCCTCCGGATGTCAACGATCACACAGTTTAATGAACTTAACCAATTACACATTCCTTGTCTGAAACAGAGGGACTCTCAATGACAACGAACGCTATTTCAATTTTTAATAAATTAAGTCGCTTCGTTCATTAATTAAAACAAATACAAGATCAATAACAGCAAGAAATGCATCATTTTAATATGAACAATAACAAAAATATCAAATCATATGAAAAGTGAATTGCATGAAAGAGAATTAATCTAAAATACACAAGAAAATATGAAATAAAATACTAAAATTCATAGCATCAAAATCATAGAAAATACTAATAATTGTATCCCATGTCCTCCTGTCAAAACTATCACAATCATTAAAATTGTTTTTGTCAAGTTGTTGACTATTCTCTATATCAAATACTAAATGAGGATACTCTAGCCAAGCCCCTTTACTTGCTACCAACTAATAAACTAATCGCGGGAGTGCGAAAACACTGATAAAAATTGCAAAAGGGTTCAAATTATCTAGATTTTCATTTTCAATAATCTGAATTTGACAAGTTCATGAATAAATAAATCCATCAGCATTCATCATCATATGGTTTCATTTTCAAGGGTTGGCTATTATTCGGGCAAAACTGACCATGGTGGCGCCACCATCGGTATCGTTACCTTAAAAAAACGTACTTTAGCCAGCAACGTATGTATTTAATCGAATTGAAACTTGAATCATTCATCCAAAGGTGTCTGTTCGATCGGGTGCAGCACTCTAAAAACATTAATTCTCAAAAAAGAGTGTCCAACCTTCAAAATATGATCGATGTGTGAGAGAAAATCCATATAAGTCAAATGGTATTCCTATACCCTACACATATATCCCATGGACACTACTCGCGTCCCGATGGAAGACAAGATCGATCCTATAGGAGACGGACTGGCGGGCACCAGCACCCTTGACAAGTGACAAGACGCCGGTGGGAGGAGGATGGGAGGTCCTGGCTCAGTCTGGAGGTCGTTCGGGAACAGCATCGTAGAAAAACGGGAGAAAGAAAATGGGCTTCGCTTGAGTGATAAACGTTATGGTGAAGAACGTGGCAGATACGGTCGTCTAATTTTTAATGGCGGTTATAAAAGTTTTGTGTTATCGCTTTATCGAGAGGTGAAATTTTCATTGGTTGTAAATTGGACATAGTTTCAATAGCATCCGCATTTAGAATCTGAACTTCTACCGTTTCTTTAAATCGGCAATTTCTCATTCTATACCATCTCTCAAATGCAGTGTTATTTTATTGTTATAAATATAATTCCCTCACAGAAAATGTAATTTCCTAAGCAAGAATTTGAACCCCTGTCTTTCAGATTTCGCGTCAGGGGCTCTGCCATAAGAAGTAGGGCACAACAAAATTCCTCTTGAAATTCCTCTTGAAATAATTCAGAGGAACGAGCTCCCGGAGGCCTAGGACTCGTCGCCTCTATTGCACACAAAGTTTAGAAGAATATATTACTTTCCACTTTTCGTTACGTAGATCATTGATCAAATATTGAAAGCAATCCCTATCACTCCGAAACGCCAATGAATTAGGGAAAATTAATCACGGCCTTGATTTGCTTTAGTGCCAGTCCCCACTCACCCCCTCCCCCCACTTCCTTGAAACTCTCTTTTCATAACTTCCACATTTCCCGTCTGGGCTTGCCTCCTCTTTCTATCTTTCTATACTTTCCAGTTTCTACTGCTATAGATCAATTTGATCAAATGAAGAATAATAATCCATTGATAAAAGCAATTTCGAATAGATTGCTAGCACGGTTATAATCATAATATAATGGATTCGCTTTCTGTATATAAGTAGTTTAGAGGGTGGTTCATCATCCCTTAACCTTCTTACCGACCCCCGAAATGCCTTTGAAAAGCCGCCACGAGATAGAATAAATATCGCTTCGCATTCACCTGCAGCCAACATATTGTTAAGATAGAACCGTCCTCGATGCGACGACAAAATCTAATAAATAACAGCAACAATT
Organism: Amphinemura sulcicollis; assembly: GCA_001676325.1. NCBI lineage: Eukaryota > Metazoa > Arthropoda > Insecta > Plecoptera > Nemouridae > Amphinemura > Amphinemura sulcicollis. The sequence continues at coordinate 14,055 of LVVV01432263.1, forward strand.
CCCTTGCCTCAAAACGTCAACGGCGTCTCGACATCTTGAGAAGGTAAGAAATCGTAATTAAGTTGCCTAGATCGTCGATCTATTCGCGCTCAGCATTTCATCAAGCACCCCAGTGATCGCGACAGTGCTGCATCAAACGGGTTATCATGCTTGAAACACCGGTTCACTGAGATCACGGAAGTTAAGCACCATTGCTCTGGGTCAGGTATTGGATGGGTGACCAGTAAACACCATACACAACAAGTTCTGTATGGAAGAGAGGTTGGTGGGAGTAAAGTTAGTACGACAGCTTCACTTACCTTGTTCATCAACCTCTCGGCAGCATTGGATTAACGGAGGAACCCAGGCTGTGTAAGTCGTACCGTCCTTCGGAAGGGACGTTACGCTATAGTGATCGCCTTGAAAATCAAATGCTTCGACTGCGCCGGTGTTACAGTGGCGCTCTACCCGATTAACAGTAACCTTGAACCTTTCAAAGACCACCGCAGCCCTGCCATCTGTCAGTAAAATTGGCAGAAATGTTCTTACATTTAGGCGCCTTAATAATGGCGAAACAGATGCACTGTCTCGCAGTTTTCAAGGCGGTAGATTATAAAAGTCGACAAATTGTCCGGCAATTTAAAACAAATATTATTCTCAGCCAAGTTTTCTTGACTTCCTTTCAAAATTATAACGCCGAAAATTTACGACGGCTTGCAAACGATTCAACCACACAACAGTAGGGTAGAAAGAAAACACACTCGAAAACATTTTGGGCCAGGGGTGCAGATCATAAAGTCGTTTCTACCTTTTGTGCCATTTGTTTTGTCTATCGCTCGCGCATTTTGGGGGATCTAAATCGTGGTTTAGTTCCTGTGCCGGAAGCGAGCTCTTCGTGGGACCTATAGTTATTACTTTGGCGTTGCTTGAACAATGATAGCAAAGCGGTTGTGGGTTTATATAATACGTCATTGTTGGCTTCGAGGAATTGCTGTGATTGCGTTGGGTGCCAGTGGCGTAGATGACAGCACCGCTTTCGGACAGAAAAATCACAAGAAAACATTTCATTTATTTCAGCGAAGATGAGATTCGTGTACAACAGGCGCGTAGAAGGGTATATTGGCCCTTATTTTGGGTGATAAGGGGGGGGGGGGGGG